>CM076584.1:1093335308-1093575308 GCA_034641835.2 Pinus albicaulis
CACCATGAATTTCATGTGTGATTCCCTATAGAGTCTTCTAAGTTGGCTAAAAACATGGATAGTGGCATATGTCATGTCCATTTGCATTGTACCCACTGTAGCTTAGCACCTAGGATCTTGATAGAAACATGCCATATTTGGGTGGTACATCGCCACTACAGCATCCATCACAATGCATTTGGCTAGGATTTGGATCAAATTTACACGGGAGATCTTTGATCAGGACCCAAACATTTTACTCTGCTTTGAGTCAAAAAGAATATAATTCCTTGTATGGTCTAATTATCTCTAGGGCCTAATCTCTCCATGATCACTTTGGGCATGAGGTTATGCAGAAGTCCCTAAGTCATGCATAGCATTAAGTAGGATTTTTCATGGATATTTAAATGACATAGAAAAGGAGCACTACTCCTTCACCGGAATTTCCCTTCAATTTTTGGGCCAAACAGAGAGGCGGTTTATCATCATTGATTGACAAATCCTTTTTTCTCCTATGTTTAAAGATTTCAATATTTGACATTTATATACATCTCGGGTGACCAACTC
Source organism: Pinus albicaulis (assembly GCA_034641835.2). Taxonomy (NCBI): domain Eukaryota; kingdom Viridiplantae; phylum Streptophyta; class Pinopsida; order Pinales; family Pinaceae; genus Pinus; species Pinus albicaulis. The sequence goes on from CM076584.1 coordinate 1,093,335,855, forward strand.
AAGTGAGAGGGATATAAATTTTGATTTTAAATTTCACTTTCAGTTGAAAGGGAAATTGGTTCTTTGAAGGTTCAGTTCTTGTTTGTTGGTCCATTGTTTTATTGGTAAAATCGACTTGTTGATTTTCACTATGTACATTGGTTGAAACTATTTTTTTAGGGTACTAGAGGCTGTAATACTAGTGCTACTAGTTTCTTGACTTGGTTTTCAATGGTTTGGATGTCTTTTTTCCTTGTTTTTCAGAACTCTCGGCTATTATTTTGGTTCTTTGACAGTCTCTTTAGGAGTCTTTTCGGGCCTTTTCTTAATAGTAATTTCGGAGGTTTTTGGTTTGGGAGTTTAAGGGTTCTTTTTTGCTTCGAGATCATATTTCTCACGGACCTACATGATGGAATTCTCGAATCCTAACCTATAATCCTCGATTCTAACCCTTCCTCATCATCACAATGTGAGTATGATTATGAGTGCAGTTGTCCTCTGAAAAAGGTAAGGTCTTCATTATTAACTCCCAACATGTTTATAATAGTCCCCTGTGACTCTTCTATCATTCCTTCCTCTTCATCAACATAATTTTCTTGAAATGGAGGTCTGACTTGTTGATATGAATCTCTTTGTTTCATCGAAGGGTGGGTTGTTTCTCCTAAAGTTAAGCCGATTTTGGTCGGTTCTGTTTTGGGCACTTTCTGGAATGACTAATCTCTCCATCATTTTTTCTAACCTATCCAGGAGTTCTTGGCTAGATGATCTAAATTTGGAGTCATATGTAGGGTGCGGTGTCTTCCCCATAGATTCTTTCTTTTTAACCCTCATCCTAGCTCTTTTTCCTCGGATTAACTTCCTGAGTTCCTTTAGCATGTCTTCTAAAGTTAAGGGATCCCTTTCTCTAAGGCGATAGGCCCATTTGGGATCAAATCCTTCGGGAAATTTTGCCAAGGGAGATCCTTATGGGTTTTGAGTGCGGGGTAGTGCATTATACACACTATTGATCGATGCAATAATTTTGAACACTCTCCCCAGGGCTTCTCTTTAGGTTGTATGTCCCAAAGTATTTGAGTAGTTTCTTCCTAATTTCCCATTTGTTTGTGAATGTTTGATCTAAAGAAGGAGATCATTGATCTGCTGAGAGCTAAAATCTTAAACCATTTCTTGGCTTCTCCTCTAAGCTTTGGGAAAATATTCTCATCTTAATGGTCTCATCCTCTATTTCCATATAATCGAAGGCATCATTCATCTTGTCCACATCTTTGTTGAGAAGTAGTGGATTCACTTCCGGTGAAATGGGTAATTTTTGAATTTGATATTAATTGGGTAAAAGGAGACCAAAATTGTGGTAACACTAGAAGTGTACCATGTACTTTGCCATGATAGTATTTTGTAGGAGTAAAGGAGTAGCTTGAGAAGCGGTATATGGATGGAAGAGCGCTTGGATCAACAGCAGGCTTGTTGAGGAGACTTAGGGTGAGAGAGACCCAAGTTATGAATGAGATGGATATCAGGAGGTGTTGATGGAGGGGTTTCTCTGTCACTAATATGTTAACCACTATGTGGTGGTGAACTTGGAGGCTGAAAGACTATCTGATCTATACCACTTAATGACTTGGTTCTTGGTAAATTAGTTGGTAAATATAAGTCAAATTGGTACTGATGATTGTTTGTAATATTTTAGTCTGAATTGCTCTATAAATGGGTCGACAATAGTTGGATCCCTAGATGTGAGAGACTTCAAAGAATGTTTTCTAGATTATCAAACTATTTTGAATGGATTTGGATCGGGATAAACTGCGGTATGGATTCTTCTTGAAGCCGGTATGTTAAGTTCTAGATCAATCTTTAGAGGCCAACTAGTTTTAAACAAAAGGACTTAATCCTCGGATTTTCTTGATCATGGGTGTGAACAATGTTCTTATGGTAGTGTGGGGGCACTTGTGAGTCTTTGTGAAACCAAGAATAATCGAGCGGGCCTAATGATCACCAGTGGAGTCTTTTGATACTTTAGGATTTGTGGAGTCGCCGGGTGGATGATTTCAAATGTTCAAGAAGATTTCTCCACCACCATTAACTACTTCTGATATGAGGCTTGTGGGTTCTATGAGTTCTTAGGATGTCTAAAATAGCATTCTACTCGAGTAGTCCCGGTGGAGTCGCCATTATGTTGTGGTCCTAGTGATTTCTCTGGCATACCAATGACTAGGCGGCATCGGAGAAGCCGCTTTGGGATCTCGGGATCTAGCCCTCCTGATCCAGAGAGAGGGATCTCTCTATAAAGGTAAATAATAATGTATCTTTAAAGTTTAGTTTAAGGTATTAAGGCTAGTTATAGAGCACAAAGAGTTTTTGTTTTTTTTGTTTTGTCGGGAATCATTGACAGAAGGGTTTAGTGCAAGGTAAAGGAATGAGCAGTGAAGGATTTTCGGCAATGGGGAGATAATTCAAAGAGAATACAAGTTCATTGGGCAATGGGGCCATAAAAGGGTTTACCTGCAATTCAAATATCCAAGGATTTCAAAGGGCTGTCATCTAAAATAGAGGATCTCTGAAGATGATAATGTGGAATGAAACAATAAGGAAATGAAAGGGAATACCAATGAAAACCTTCCTAGGTGACCACTTCGGAATAAGTCAAGGGACAGGGCATACCTTATACCTCTATGATCCATACTCCCGATGAGGCTAACTTTAAAGACAACAATCCAACAGTCCTCTTGACTACTTTCAGACAGTAGGAAAACACTTAAGTTCAAACACAGAGTGAAACCTAAGACCAGAGAAATAATTTTAACCTTCTCTGATTTGGCATTCAACTCAAAGGGATCTTAGAAATTTAACTGTTAGAAAGGGAAACTTAGGGGACAGGGATAATCACTAAATCTCCCTATTTTCCTATTCTTTCAATTGAAACAGACAAGAACATCTAAGAAAAAAACTCTAAATTCATACATCAGTAAGCATGGGCAAGCCAACTCTTAAAATAGTTAAATTATGTTGAATTTGTTTTGAGATACACGAATAGCAGAAAACATAAAGATAAGAATGTGCAGGAAGCATTAGGGTACTTACAGCAGTATATCCTAAGCCAAAATTATTGTTTCTTATCAGAGAAAATGAACATAATGTAATCACAGAGGGAAAACAATAACAGAGAAGAGACACATCACCAATGACTTAGATTTGGATCCAATGAACATGCTTGTCTATTAGTAGAGCAAAACCAGTCACATACATTCTTATCCAATAGCTTGATATCATCCAAAAATCATCTCCCAACCTATTTACAACAACTACTTGAAGAAATCTAACTTAATAAAACATCTTACAATCAGTTAATTTCCAACCCTTTACCATGCCTTTTCGATGAGTTCTTATAGGTGAATGAGTGGTGGTAGTGGTAGAGAGGACTTAATGATTCATTAAGACAGAGGGGGAAGAAGTATTCGGATTCCCACTTTGCTTAATGGTTTTACATTAACTGTGTGTACCCTTTAGATGAATTAGGAGTCTTTGTCAGTTTGACAATAACCCCTTGGGTATGTTCTGTGAAATACTTTCTTAACTGTAGTACTCTATTTTATCCTCTGTGACAAGTAAGGTAGAAAAACTGGCTTTCAGGTCTTCCATGTTGTGCAACCAATGTATTGACGGTTTAGGAAATTCTGTCAGAATAATAACTGTTCTGGGGCTCGATGAAGAATAGAGAATGGGTAGTAGGAGTTGGTTTTTTCTTCAGTAAAAGGAATGTTATGCTGATATATCTTCTGTGTTGCTTTAATCACTGTTTTTCATTTAAACTGTGCTTCAAAATTCATTGAGTTTCCTTGATATTATTTATAGTCTTCGAACCACATCTTTGTCTGTAACTATGGATTAGGCCTCGAGTAAAATGCGCCAATCCCTTTAATCCTTTAGCTCTAATTCTCTGCAGTGGTGGCCTTAGTGTCTGAGGGTTCGGACGTGCGAACAATGGTCATATTCCACTGTTTGAGACATGAAACATATCCCTGCTGGCCCCTTTTGCATTTAATTATGCCACAGTGTCGCCACCCTGAGAATTTCTATCACCTACCGTGATTGTGGGGTAAACTGGCAAGGACCATCATCAAACCTGCAACACAGTGCCAACATGTTACGAAATCCTGCGAATTGGGGTTGAACTTCTTTTCAAAGGCTTAGCTGGAGGGCGAGGAGCAGTGCGGATGGTGATTGGAGTGGAAAAATGGGAAGAAAACCATGGAAGAGCAGCTAACCAGGTCCAATGGAGGTCTGGGTGCGATGAGGGACATGGACCGTTAGATCAGGATGATCTACGGTGGAGATCTCTTGATGAGCATTTCGGGAGAGAGATGGAGAGAAAATGAATGAGATCATGATACAATATGGACCGTTCGATCTTAGAGATCGACGGCTGGGATTAAAACCGAAATAGATGTTGCAGAGGGCAGTGGTATGGTGGGAAAATGAGGATGGTTTTCACGTAACAAAATGGGGGGAGGTGGTTTGGGATGGATAGAGTGCGATTCCATACACTGGTTGACATGTGGATTCTCAATACCACCCATTTCGCAAAATTTTGAAACGTTAAACCTCAGGCGCTAGGATTTTGCGATATGGAGTATATGCCATTGGATCATGGGGTGTTGATTAGACAATGCAGGTCACATGCGATAGGCATAGAGATGCAGGGGCAGAAGACATGGTGGGCCATGCGGTGACGTGTGATGTTTTTCGCGTAGCGGGCAGAGGTCGAGGGACTAGGTGATGCGATAGTCGTAGATCTTCTCAGATCAAGGGCCAAGATTACATCGCATGATCGTGGGGTCGGGAGAAAAGGAAAAGAACAAAGGGAACCAAATTTTTGCGATTGCGATGACGAGGGCTAATTATAAGGAAAAAACATGGTTTTTTGGAAAGTGGAAGGACCGAAGGCAGAAGAAAAGGTGCTTATCGCATCGGAAGATTAGAAGAGTAAAGGGAAGGCGAGGAAAAGGAAACTCCGATTGCAATGAGAGATGAGGGCTTAGCACCTGGTCGCGAGGGTGAGGTTATGTGAAGAAAGGGCTAAAGCTATAGGCCCTCAGGGGCTAATAACCCAAATGTTAACAGGACTGCTTTAAGGCTTTTTGGAGGGATTTTTAAGGGTTTTTTGGCTTTCGGTACAGAGAAAAGAAAGGGTTTTTTAAGCCTGTAAATGAATCTTTGAAGGTTTAAATGGGATTAAGGCTTTTAGAGGCTAAATGGAGGGTTAAAATATGGAAAGAAGGCTTTATGAAAATGGGAGAAATAAGTGAAAATAGGCAGTTTCAGAGGCCTTCGGAGAAACTTTCTTTGGTGAATCAGCATTTTTTTAAGATGGAAACAATAGTGAAGATGGACCTCCAGGATAGGAAAACCATAAGACTTCAAGGATGATAGATTTTCAAGGGAATTTATCACTTGAAGGCTTGATGACAAATTTAGCCACCTGTTTGTTTTGAAAAATTATTATAGGTGGCTAACATAACCTTCACTTCAGGCCCCAAGGCTAAATTATTTTCAGCTCCAAATCTTGTAGAAAATAGAGACTGGTATTTACAATGAAAATGAAACATTCCTTTAGAAGTTGTATCAGAAATAGTAATGTTTCAAGAGCCTACCATTGACAGGTCCTCCTGAACATTCTTGTCCATTCATCTCTTTAAGAAAATAGGCATTTTTTCCTCGATAAGCTAAGATCTTGTAGGGTCCTTTCCATAGATTTTCAAACTTCCCGTTCTTTCCTTTCTCTTCATTTCTTGCATCCCATCGCAACACTACATCTTCTAGTTGAAACTTATCTACCTTTGTTTTGCAATCATAAATATTTTTTATTTTCTCTTAAAGTTTAGAAGTAGTCTGAGAAACTTCATCCCTTGTTTGCTGAAGGTGAATTATTTGATTGATTAAATGTTGAATATCATCTTCCTCACTACCTGCCTCCTACAATAATCTCATAACTGGGACTCCAAGTGATGTAGGAAACAATGTATCTATACCATAAACCAATTCAGAGGGTGACATACCTATAGACTTCTTGGTGCTCACTCGGTCTTCCCACAAAGCATTGGTAAGCTTCCTATGCCAAATTTTCTTGTTTTCCTCCAACATTTTCTTAATGATATTAAGCAAGGATTTATTAGAAGACTTAGCTAATCCATTTCCCTGTGGATAATATGCAGTGGAATGGCCCAATCTAATATTATACTTGTGACAAAACTCAATCATCTTCTTTGAATTGAATGTCGTTTCATTATCTGTAATAATCTTGTGAGGACAACCAAAACGAGACAAAATATTGGATTCTACAAACTGAATAATTACCGCGTCCGTAGCTTGACTTGTAGGAATAGCCTCGATCCACTTACTGAAGTAGTCGGTGGTTGTTAGAATCCATATATGCTGTGCTGATGATGTGGGACGAATTTCCTCCATAAAATCAAGTCCCCATTGTTGAAAGGGAGTGTTTACTACAACAGGATTTAGCAGGAAAGGAAGGAGTTTCCTTTTTCCCTAAAAAACTTGACATTCATGAAATTTTGTGACTGTTTTATACAAATATGAAAATAGAGTTGGCCAATAATACCCTGCTCTCAACACTTTATTATTTGTTGTTTTCCAAAACAACTGGCCTCCACAATCTCCCCTATGGAAGTCATCCATTACCTGTTTAGATTCATCTTCAACCAGACAAATTAAAAGAACACCTCTTGGATCTTTCTAATAAAGGGCACTACCTAGAACGCAGTATTTATCAAATTTTAATTTCAAAGACGTACCCTCACTTTTATAAATTCCAGGAGGAGGACATAAGTGTTGAAGAACATACACTATATCTAAATATCATGGTGAAGTGAGAAACATTTCTGATACCTGTATTAGAGTGCCATCTTCTTCTTCATCCGACATTGCTACAATAAGGTTTATGTTTAGAGCATACAAGTTGGATTCAACCATGAGTTTGGCTAATCCCTGTCCCTTGATCAACTTAGTGGGCTTGATCTCGAGATCATACTCTAGCATTACTACTATCCACTTACCTCTTCTTCCTTCCGGATCGGTCTGCGTGAGAACTTCTTTTACAACTGCATTTGGAACATAAGCTATAGTGTGTGAATGTAGAATATAGATCCAGAAATCCTTCAAGGCTTTGATTAAGGCCAAAGATTGCTTCTCAATAATTTTATAGCAAAGAGAAGCATCTCTAATGGCTCGACTAAAGAAAGCAATGGGTTGTTCAACTTGATCCTTCTTTTGCATTAAAACCGCAACTAAGGTGTGCTTAGATGCAAATGAAAATATTATAAAATCACTAGTATAATCCAGACTAACCAAAACAGGGGTTGTAGTTAAAGCAAGTTTTACCAAGTTGAAAGACTCCATAGCATCAATGGTCCATTTTATACTTCTATCCTTTTTCAACATGTTAGTCAATTCACGCAAATGCTCAGCCAAATTAGGAATAAATCTACGTAAGAAATTCACCTTACCATTGAAAGCTTGTATCTCCTTTTTATTACGTGGAAAATATATTTTCTGAATTGATTATACCCTGGAAGGATTAATGCAAATGTCGTATTTTGAAATTATGTGATGAAGAAGTTTGCCTTCCTCCATGGAAAAAAGACTCTTTTTCGGATTCAGAGAAATTTCGAACTCCCTGCATTTTCGAAAAACAGTTCTCAGATGGTATAAATGTTGATTATTAGAACCAGAAAAAACTGTCAAATAATCTAAATACACCACTCAGAAAACATCTTTCTCATTAGTAAAGGCTATATCCATCGCCCACTGAAAATTAGCCCCTTCATTCTTGAGTACAAATGGAATTTTGACATACTAAAAGGTCCCCCACGGTGTTGTAAAAGCAGTTTTACATTGGTATTATTCATGTACCAAAATCTGATTATAACCTGAATAACCATCAAGAAGCAACATCTGTGATGCTCCAACTACCCTTTGCAGAACATGGTCCATATTAGGAAGGGGGTAATTATCCTTTAAAGAAACTTTATTAAAATTTAGGAAAGACAACCTTATCTCTCCAGTATTTTTCCTTACCGAAACAAAATTTGAAATCCAATCAGAAAATCTAATTGGAACAATGATACCATATTTATACAATCGATTTACCTCTTTCTCGATGGATGGTAACAGTCTTGGATTTATCCTTCTCAACTTTTTCTGAAAGGTTTTCGATCCGACTTGATGGGAATAGTGTGATGAATAATATTTTTTTCATAGACCTCCAAATTTGCATAATCCCATGTGAAAATATCAGAAAATTCAGATAACAATTTGATATACTTATCTTTTGCCTCGGGAGATAATGTCTTAGACAGCTTAACCATATTGGGCTTATCTTCTGTTCCAATGTTTACGTATTCCACACCCTTTTCTGTAGGAGTCAATGTTGGTTTTCTTGCCACATCATCCTGATCAAAAATTTATTCTAAAGGTATGAGACCTCTAGGAATAATATTATCTTTCAACTGCAAAATATTCATCTGATTGGCCTCTATGTTTTGATCATTCTGCAAAAATATATTAATTTCTTTGTCATCCCAAAAAAATTGCTAGTACCTTAAGTTATTCGGAACACTAGGTCTATGTTTGACATGAATTTCAAATTTATTACTTGTGTTAATCGAAATTTTGATATTACTTGCTACCGTAGCAAGTGAATCTGCAATGATATTTTGACTTCTTGGCACCATTGTTAATGTATATTCAAGAAACATTTTTAATATATCCAAGACTGCATTCCTATAAGCTCTCATTCACATATGCTTTGCTTGATATTCTCCTTTCACCTACTTTATGACGAGCTCAGAATCACCATAAACAAAAATTATTTTTGCACCAAGCTTCTTCAAAATTTTGAGACATGTGATCAATGCTTCATACTCCGCTTCATTGTTAGAACAGTGAAAAGAAAATTTATAAGACCATTCTCTAACATTACTTGGAATTCCACCTGACTTACAAATAGGAATTTGGATCCAAATACCAATACCCGCACCTTCCTTACCCAAAGCACCATCAAAATCCATGCTCCAAAGTCCATATTCGTCTTCTATATGTTGAAACTTAACTATTAGTTATGATTTAAATTTGATGGTCACCTCATTATTCTGTTCTATACTGATTTTTTGTTCTTCTAAAGGCTATTCGGAAGAAGTCGCCATTTCTTTTTTTGTATCAAGAACTGCTCCAAAACTCTTTGAAACTTCTGGTACATCCTCTACCACTACTAGCTGATTACTTACATCATTCACAATACCATCATTATACAAAATAAAATATTCTAGATATGTATGTACAACCTATATTGGAAGATTTATGGGCTTATCCTTTCTAGTTATCATATACTTCATTTTATTTTCTCGGTACAATTTCCTCAATTGCCCGAAATAGGAATAGTAGCATAAGAGAAGTCAAGTTGTAAAGTACCTTTGAGTTTGGCTCCCCATGATCTAGACAACAACATACCGAATCGAGGCAGTATATCAGCCACCACCACATCCATTAAAATATTCTTGGCTGGGATTTGGTCTAAGGGAAGTAATAAATATTTAATGAGACCAATGCAGAGAACTCTACTTGAATCAAACGAATACAAATCATGATACGGTCGAGTGATATCCATGCCCATATTTTCCATAATAGCCTTTGGCATTAAATTGTGTGAAACCCCGGAATCAAGCATAGCATTATGAAGTATGTACTCGTGTAGCCTAAGGCTTAAATAAAAGGGGGGAACTTCAATCTCTTCTAACTGACCATCTATAGATGGACCAAAAATGAGCTCAAGTTGGTCATATTCAACATTAACCATATCGGACAAAGGATCAACTAGCAAAATTTTACACACATGATGTTTATAATGACTATTCTTTACTAATTTTGTCAAAGGAATTGACACTTTCAATTTAGCTATTTCATTTTCTAAATTAAAAGTTGTGACTTTATCTACCTCTTTGACAACAATATCTCTTCTATCATTTTGATCCTTTGTCACGTTCTCCTTTTTCTGAGTGTCTTTCTCTTTAGTAGCTGAGCTTGTTGATGGTTGCTTGATGTTGCTATGATTTTGATCTGCATGCTCTTTACCCTTTCTCTAATTATTTGGAAGATCATTCTTTGACTGGACCTCTTTTCTTTTCTGAATAAGATTGACAGGTACATCTCTGATCCTTAAAGAATATTTTTTATGATGTGCACACAAATCATTCATATACCCACACTGGTAATCATCAGATTCAGTTTCCAAATCATCATCATTTTCCAAGATATAGTCCTCATCTTTTGGAATATCAAAATTTTCAGTATACTCTTCATCTTCAGTCAGAAACATGGGCAGACCATCTGCTGTAAAGAAATGATTTTTTTCAACCACCGAATCTTCATCTTCTTCCTCTTCCACTCCTTAGACATAATTCTATTGCAGCAGGGTCTGAATCTGTTGTTGTTGTATTGTTTGGTCTGGTGCTTTCTGCTCTCTTTTCTTGATTCTAAAAAGAGGCTGTTGCTGCCCTCTGAAATTTGGGTTCTGGATCTGTGGTTCAGGTCTATCTGAGATAAACAATCGGTCAACCATTCTTTCCATAGTTCGGAGTATTGAATCCATTTTAGCATTAGAAGTAGATGTCTCCTCCTTGATGGTCACTCTCTTTTCAGATCTCATCCTTGCTCTTTTGGCTAGCAAATTTTCTTCCACACTTACAACATTCTTTTGCATATCTGCTAAAGTTGTAGGATCACATTCATACAACTGATATGCCATATCAGTATCAAATACATTCGGAAATTTGACTAAAGCCAAACCTTCCGGTGGTTTGATATGTGCAGAAAGAGCATTGTACACTGCATTAAATCTCACACAATAATCTTACACAGTCTCACCAACATTTCTTTTGATGTTCTCTTATTCGGACATAATTTGAAGGGGATTTTTCTTTTCTTTCCATATTTCTACAAATTGTCGATGCAAAACTTCTAAAGTGTCAATAGTGGCTGTTGGTAGAGCTATGAACCATTTTCTTACTTCCCCTCCCAAAATTTGTGCAAAAAACCTCATCTTTACATCCTTCATATCAATTTCATGAAGATCAAAGAATTCATTCATCTTATCTATGTGCTTTTGGGCTTTCATAGGTTGAGTATTTTCAAACAAATGGATTTTGGTTTGGTAATATTGGAGCATATCACCCAGGTTCTGAGGGAGAACAAGGGGAGCATATCATGCAGCCATGATGATTGGAGGTGGAGGATTTATAACAGGGTTTTGGATGCTTGATTTAATCAAGGGAGGATTGGTCACTGACTTGAGTAGTGTGAACAATAGATGAAGTGATGGTAGAAGAAGCTTGGATCTGAAGTTTGTTTATCACCCAAGCATTTATTTGCGAAGAATAGTTCTGCGGATCTTTAGGAACTTGTAAAAGTTGTGAACTTGATTGTGACCCTAATTGAGAATGTGAAAACAAATCTGCAACAAGACTATGAAAGGAAATGGAGGAATCAACAACTATTTCTTCAATCCAACTAAAAGATTTGCTCCAGAATAAGCTTTGTTCAAAATTTATATCATATTCAATATCTTGCAAGTTTTATAACTTTCCAGGGAATGAATTAGCTTTGGGAATGGAACTTTTCTCTTATTGATTTCCAGTTGAACTAGATGTTTCCACAATATTTTTGGCTTTTCTTCCTATGTTTTGAGAATCACTAACAATGGTGGGAGGATTCGGATCAAGATTGGATCTAGTGTATCTTCGGGAAGCCAATATGTCTAATTTCGAAAACCAATTTTCACTTTACAAATTTTTCAATTAAACCTTTGAATAAAATCTAAACTTATCATCCACAAGTTTAATAATTTCAATAAAAACTTACTGGGGTTGATATGATCTCAATTTTTCTTCCCCAGTATGGTCGCCAAAATGTTATCACTCGGATTGAACCTCAGGCTGAAAAAGGAAATTCCAAGGTAACCTCAAACCACGCTTAGCCAAGTAAATAGCCCTACTAGGGAAGGAGAGGGCTCTCTCCATATATATCACAAGAAAAATAACTACAGAAATAAGATATTAGGCTAGGTATAGTAGCTCAGGGTTTTGATTTTGATTGTGTAGGGTTTTTCTGGATCAGGAGGAGTCAAACAGTCAGGGAAAGGACATTAGGTCAAGATTTGTAGGGTGTTATATGGGGCAAGGTAGGTAAAATTTTTAACACTTTAGGATTTATATGGTGGGATGATCAAGACAAGTGAGGAGATAGAAAGAGCATGGTGAACTCATGGTTTCTTTCTAAACTGAAGAAATTATAAACTGTGAATATTTACCCAAAACAGAGCATAGAAATTATGGATTATGTTCATCTAACTTGAAAAAATTCACTTAATAGCAATGAAATGAAAAAAAAATCCTATCTGAGCACAAAATAAGAAACTGAAACTAAACACCATACCACATGGATCCCATAAAAATAGTTGCAAATTTGATTAATGTCCAGGGAAAAACTGATACTAAAGTTTGTCCCTTCAAAAGCCAAAACTCCAAATGAGTCCAACCCTTACAAATGACTATGAAAATACATGATATAGACCTAAAAACCACTCTCCCTACCCTCAGGGAGTCAAATCCATGACATGGGAATCAGTTACACCTAATGCCAAACAAGAAACTGAAGGCTAGGAAGACCCAACAATTTGCCTCTAAAAGAGAGGAAACTGATTCATTTGACCTCTAGAGGACTCACCTAATGTATCTACCTATTGAAGCCTCGAAAATAACTGCTTCAAAAATTGGGGGATAACCACCCGGTAGAGACCTTAGGACAACTCCTTTTCCGTTTGGTGTGGTGGCTCCGACTGGATTTATAGGACCAGTTTCCTAGTAATTTAAATGGGTTGGTAATGGAATGATTGGATGGGGAAAATGGGACCAAATGACTGAAATAAAATTATCTAATCTAATTTAAATACTGATAAAATAATTCTAAAACTAACCCAGGCATCAAATGTGAATACAAATTTAAATTGTTTCAATTAACCAATAACCATGAAAATGTATTATAACTTAATTGAAATATGCAGTAACAAATAAAGATAAATATGTTTAAGAAATTAAACAGAGCTATAATAACATATTGCATTCATCATTATATATCTCTTGCATATACTGTAAAGATAAATATTTCAAACACACTCAGAAATGATATGTATAAATAAATATTGTGAAGCAAGTACACATAAAAAATAGCAATTTAAAAGATAATATCACATAACAAAAGAAACTAACAGTGAATAGATAGAAATACCATATCCATCTCGATACTTTCCAATGAAATCCGATATCCAAATCCAGCAACTTCAATGTAAAATCAACTCCAAGATACAGAAATGCAATTCTTAAAGGAAATTTCGCAGAGAATCACCAGATGTGATCCTTTATAAAAATATAGGATTCAATGGATTACAGAAATCTAATCTCCAAGTCAAAATATTACAAATTTAGGACCCTTTTCTAAATGCATGAAAGGAGTTTAAATAGGTACTTAACAAAAATAACTAAAACTATTCCTACAATCTATCAAAATTAAAAAATATCTAAAACAGAAATGTAATCTTGATGAAAACCAACTCATTGGTCATCTGTTGCGGTTGATGTGCGAAGATGGTAGATTTTGAGCATTTCCTTCACTTCTTCAGGATGACTAAGCTTTGAGTGCAACCGCCCTGTATATGTGGCATTGGAGAATTCAGGAATGATGCAATCGATGGAATTTGAGAGAAATTTCATTGTTGTTTGTTGACTATGTGGCTTGATAAGATAAGTCCACATTGTATCCCATGATATTCCTTGTAATTGGCCAATTTTCTGATTTTTATTAATTATCTCTTGTTTCCATCTGTGATCAGTTTCTTTTACTTTAGGTAATTGGTCGGGACTACAATCTGCAATTAAATTGATTTCATATAAGTTATCATTCACCAGCTATGTTACATTGTTCATTATTCCTTTAGCTCTGGATGTGGTCCTTTCTACTTTGATCAAACGATGTTCTCATTCTGCAAAAATAATTTCTTTATGTCTCTCCATAATTTTCGGAAGATTTGTTTTTCTCCCTGATTCTGAGTCTTACCATAAAAGAAATTCGAAGATATTTTCATCAACTTCATCAAATTCAATTCTAAGAGTGATTCCTTCATCTATCAAGGAAGATTTTAACACACATAGAGATTCCGCTTCTGCAATTTTTAGACAAAATTCATTTAATTGTTGAGACAATAACTTGTTTGTCTCCAAGGCTTCATTTTTGAATTGATCCAGACTAGGATAACTCTTAAACTTGTCTAATTTAGATTGAAACATCTTCTCTTGTTCAATCTTCGAAGTCTGTTCATTTTGTAGAAGAGCTTGTAATTTTTCTATTTCTTGATTTAGCTGTTGTTTCTTTTCTAGGGTTTGCTAATCAATCTTCTCTTTTTCAACAGCCAGCTGCTCTTCTAATTGTTTAGATTTGAGCTCTCCATCCTGTAATCGTTGTTATAAATGAATGATCTTCTGTTGATTTTCTACAACCTGTTCCTCTAAAATGGCTATTTGCACATCATTTTGCTTCATCAACTGTGTAACTTCAGAGGCTTTATCTATAGTAGTAGCACTATAGGCACCTGCATACTGCGATAATTTGGTGAGATCCTCAGATGGATTCACCTCAGCATTCTTATAAAAAATATTCATGAATTCCCCCTGTGATGCCAAAAGCGCATCTTGATCAGTTCTCCTCCTTTTCCTCTATTTTCTCACCACAACCCTATGTTTGGGACTGTAAAATATATCCAAAGGAGGGATTTCTTCTATTTTCAACATGATCTCACTTGTGGGATTTTCAGGGATGATTTCTACATCCTGGTCTTTTGGATCATCAACTTGGGGAGTGTTTTGTTGTCCTATTTGCTGGGAAAATTGTTCATATTGGCTCAGCAAATGAGGAGAAATAATAAGTTTAGTAGCTTCTTGTCCTCCAAGTTGAGAATTTGCACTATTGTTTATAGCACTTTTAGGTGCCTGTTTAATATTTTTACTATCTGTGCCTCCTTTTTCAATATGCACATTGGCATCAGTACCTGTGCTTTCTTTTCTTGCCTGGGCCGAAGACTATTGTACATCAATTTTAGCAGTTGTTTCTATTTTTTCAGTGTCATCTTTACTGCTGTCATCTTTCTTTTCCAAAACAGGATTAGTTCCTGTGACTTCTTTTCTAGATGTACTTCCTATATCCTTCTGTTGTGATTCACATCCCTGTGTAGAAATTCTCAACTGATCCAGAGGAACTTTGAGTAACCTCTGACTTCTAAATAACAAAAATTTATTCATTTCTTCGGCCTGAAGTTTAGACTTCCAAATCAAAAACTTGGGATACTTTATCTACAGAAACAAATAAATCATCAAACAAATCTGGTTCATGTTCAAATCGAGAAATCAAAACATAATTAGTAAAATCATATGCCACCTTCCTAGGATCATATTTCCTTCCAGGAATTGTTGAAAGTTTAAGATAGACTAACTTAACAACTTCTTTTTCAGCATGGACAAAATTTATGAGAGTATAGTCACCAAATTTAAAAGAAAAAGTAGGCCACATAAGCTTCTTTCTATTCTTTAAAGTTCTAGACATACCTTCTACTGTCAGCTGATAAGAAATTTCCTGTGCTAACAGTTTGTCTGGAACATACAAAGGAAGGATGTGTGGCTCTACAATACTTCCAAAAATTCTAACATATGTGAACTTTTCCTCCCCGAACCAATCTCCAATAGAGGACAAATCAACTCTGGCTTTGTCGGAAAGTCTAGGAGGGAATCGGCCAAAAATGATTTGGTAAATTGGAATAAGAAAACCATGACAGACTCTGTAAACATGACTTCTGAAATACCCCTTCCATAAGAACTTGTGATATATATGAATTGGAACAGGTTCTTTAGGAGTCCATTTCCATCCTAATAAGGGGAATTCCGAATTGAAACAAAGGGCATCTAGGATATAAGAAAAAAAGTAAAAAGAAGTGGAATTTCCTGAATTTTTGTCTTTCCTGTACTCAAGAATTCTGTTGGCTATCTTATCAGACAAAATGATAGCCCAATCCATTATCTCAGAATTAATAGCAGAATGTATCAATGGAACCATTTGAATGGAAAACCTAGCCAAGTTATCATTACCAAATAATCTACACATCATTGCTGTGGCATAACAATATGGAGGCAAAAGAGACTCCACAGAGTACATACCTGATGCCTCATGCCTGTGCTTTTCAGGAGCCCTTCTCCATTCTCTAATTCGTTTTGACTAATTTTCGTTGTTTGCATCAAATTCTTTGATAAAATCTTTGTTATAAATCTTCTATGGGTCAGGAAGGTTGTACATCACTTTGATATCTTCTGGTCTGAAAGACCCGAAGATTGCTCTAGATGAAGAAACAAAAGTTCTGTCTTTGATAGACACATTATCAATCACCCATCTAATAACATCATAATACGAGGAAATGTTTGCCCGAGCTACAACTCGGTGCAGAAATGAGTTTTCCAATGCACCAAGAGGACTTTCAGAATTAGAGTCTGAGTCGGCTTCGTCAGGAACTATGGCTTTAGCTTCAACGACTCTAGGGTTTTCCTTCTCTAGTAGATTGTAAACATTTTCCCATGTCATTTTACCAAGTCCCTGGCAGGAGCTGTCTGTAACTAGCTTAAGCTTTGTTGGCTTCTCTTTAGGTGGCATAGTAATCATAGGGGCTTTTGCAGCAATGGTAGCTTTCGATTTCCTGAATCTATTCGACATTTCAGTGTCAGGCAATGTTTCTCCTGCTCTGCGAACAGAAAAATTGGATGTTCTATTGCTCTGCGACAAACAGAAGCTTTCATCCAAGGTGAAGACGTAATAATGAAAATAGCTATAAAAAAGGTTTATTCACTGATTAGTATTTATTATATTCGTGGTTAAAAACTTAAATGCCTTCTAGGGAGTCACACTCATGAATTCAATAACAAAACAAATCATTGTTATTCGTTTGATTCACAAGTTAATGTTAACATACAGTCGGATATTTGGCATATTTCGAAATAAGTGTAGATATATTACCTTTTAAAACTTTGAAACACGATGAATAATAATAAATGGACATTTAAGTTATATTTTCATCGCAATTCATTTTTAGAAAAGGAAAATGAAACAAGACTTATACCAAATTCCGATTGCGACGATCGCATTGAAGATTTTAAAATGAAATGAACCGTTTAAGATCTTCTCCAATAATTCAATTATGATGAGATAGGATCCGTCACATCGGAGTTTTAAACCAAAAGAATTCAATGTTTTGATTCTTCTGAAATGCGATTGCAATGAATCGCATCGCATCAGAAGTATATAAAAGAAGCACAACACTTTAAATTCATTCAAAATGCGATTGCGATTGAGCGCCATCGCATCGAAATTTTACAAAGTAAAAACAAACTTTAAAGAGTTCTCCGATTTTGCGATTTTGCGATTACTGTTCATATCAATCATTGTTAAATATAAAGACTTTATAATGTTTTTTGATATGATTAAAAGGCTTTATGTTTCATTGGATTGGAAAGTTATTTTAAAGGTTTGTACACTTTGTAAATAAAAATGTGATATGTATCCTTTAATCAATGAATCTTTTATTTCTAAAAAATGATTGGGATTTTTTCTAAATATTTTATTTCTATTTAGAAAGAAAGATAAAAAAAGGAGACCTATTTCTAAATGGGATTTATTCTAAAATTTAAAAATGGGGAGGGTTGTTGTACAGTACAACACTACCTTAGATAAAAGTAAAAACATGAAATGTACGTTCATCATGACCATTTAAATCAGTAATTTTCTCAGTTGCCAAAGTAAAAATTCAAACTGGAGTGAAACTTCAAAATTTGCTGAAGACTATGAAAAATTCATTTTTCTGGAAAATGCGTAGCGCCCAGGCAGAAAAAATGGCCTCTTTTGCAAGAATCTTTTGAGTGTCTTCCCGGTGTCCAAATCAGCTCCATGATATCTCATTTAAAATATCTCTGAGTCTAGTTTCCAAATATACCTCAAGTTTCCAAAATGGTGGTCATTTTCTCTATTAAAAATTTAATCTGCCAAGACTGGTAAACGTGTAGCGACCAGGTCAAAAAGGAGGTAGAAACATGAAAATTTGGTAGTTGTTTGCACTTTTGAGAGACCATTTCTCCTCTAAATCTTCTGAATCTTGCTACGGTTGATGTCTTCATCACTATGAACACTATGGTGGTGGAATTTTCTCAATTGGAGGCCCCAAAAAAGAGCGTAGTGTCCAGGTCGTTGTGCCTTTGGCAGAATTTTTGCATGCCAAAAAGACTCAAAAAACCAAAAATGAACTGAACTTCCAAGTGTGCCAAAATTCACCAAAATTTGTGAGGGTATTTACTTATCAAGTGCTTGAGGAATGAAGAGACACCTCAGAAAGTATATCTAACCTCTCTTTCTCCTCTTGCTTAGTCAAACTTTCAATCTTAGCATTGGCTCTTCTGAGCTTGGCCAATGTAATTCTCTCCTTCCGTGCATGAATTTTGACTCTTGTCCTCAACAAGTCATTGTTTTTGTTAGCCTTCTCTATCAACCTCTCCAAATTTAGGTTGGCTCTACCAAGACATGTTTCCCTGTCCTTGCTAATCTCTAGGGCAAGCACCTCACTTGGTGTGAGTTTCTTTGCCAACTTAGCTTCTCTCTGTATTTCCCGAGCTAAAGCTCTCTTCAGCCCTATAGTATTTGGTTTTGGTCTTGGAGGCTTATCCTCCTCATCATCAATCTCACCAAATATTTCCAAGAACTCCTCTATCAATACCCTGGCCATTTCTGCCTCTCTTTGAGCTTTGATGTCCTTTACCTCATTGATGATTTGCTTAGTTTTCAACAGTTGATTTTCTTGCTCAAGAAAATCAATCACATATTTTTCTCTATAAATATTAGCTTGAAGTTCACTAATATTTATTTTTTGTCTTTGATTGTTGCAATGACGATTTTTTCCTCATCTTCCTCATCTAGGTCAATCAACTAAAATTCATTTTTTGTTTCATGTTTGTCCTCATGTTCATCAATGATTGGCTCTTTAGCCTTTTCCTTGCCTTTGTCCACCTGTTTTGTTGATGAATAAGGCATGGCCCCTTTCACTCCAAGTGAATAAAACACATGCTTGTAGCCTCTCTGATAAGTCTTGGGAAATGGCTCAACATCAGTCAAATTAGCCTAAGTTGCCTTAGTATCCTCCTCACTACTTGATGACTCAGAATCGTGATGTGATGATGATGAAGGGTTATAGAAAGGTGAAGAAAAAGGATCAACATGGGGTGAATGAAATTGACTTGGTGATGATGTATGAGCAGTAGGCTGAGATGGAGGAGTGGATATGGGAGGATGAGATGATGAGGCAATATTCTGATCATGTTGACTTGGTGGGGTAGTGAAAATTTCATTTTCTATTAATGTGTCCCATAGAATGTTATTTTGATCAAGATGATGCATGACTATCATCTTGATGAGGGACTGGTGGAAAAGAGTCTACATTTGAGATTATAATCCCTCTTTTGTGTAATGTATGCCATCTTGTCAATTTTGCAGGAGAGATAATAGGGTATGTGAAGCATTATGACTCTAGTGAAGTGCAAGAGGAGTCAGATATGATATGAATAGAGTCGAGAAAATATCCCCTCACGGGTGAAGTATTTCATGATTATTTTCATCATAGGGACATATCAATCAAGTAGATGAGAGAAAGAGAAAATGCTCTTTTTGTCATCCTTGTATCTCAGTTTAAGATATGGTTCAAAGTAGCTATGATCAAATTTTCCTTGTTTAAACCATTTCTCTCCCACATTAGGGATCCCTATAGCAGCTGCAATGGCATTAGTGGACATGGTAAAAGTAGCCCCAGCAAGAGTGACCTGCCTATCATGAAGATTGGTAATGAAAAACCTTGTCAACATAGGGTGATACTGGATCTGCTGCACTTTCTCACAAAACTCAAAAAAACCAACATGTTTAAAACATGACACAGTGAGGGGAGAATCCATGATCTCTTTTGTGGTTGATGGTTCATATTTGATGATTTTCCCTCCTTTCTTACATGATTTCTTCTTTGGTGTTTGTTCCTCACTGACACTTCTATCTTCCTCTTCAGACATTTTGAACTTGAAGGCTTTGGAAACCCTAAGGTAAATGGAATGAGATGAATGGAGTGAGAGATGAAATGAATAGCTTAAGAAAATGGAGGGAGTGAATGTAAATGAAAACCTAAGTCTAAGAAAACCCTAGGATTTAACAGTGTTTGTTGTAGTCCCGTCATTTGGCAGATTGGAATACCAAATGACAAGGCAAAATGAAACCAGTCTTTAGAGTTCTAGGACCTAGCCTTCCTAGAATCAGAGAGGGATCTCTCAGGTTGTTTGCAAAGGATATGGACTTGTTTTCTTTTAAGGGTTTATTTTAGGCTAGTTATTAAGCATGAGGTTTTGTTGTTTTTTTTGGTTGGACATAATGATCAAAGAGCATAGATAGAATGAGGAAATATCTAAGTCATTGGGCAATGGAGTCAAATGGAAGTTATGATAATTTAATAAATGGATCGGGGAGTATCATAGGGAAAATGTGACTTGGCCAGTGGATCTTCAAAGTTTTAGGATAATGAGATGAAAATTAAGGATAAGAATGAAAAGTAGGACAAAGGGAAACTAAGAATCCTTTATCATGTAATTTAAACAAGAGAAATATTTCAAGGTAATTATTTGAAACATGCCAAAAGATAGGGCAAACCATAGACTTATTTGGACAAATTTTTAATAAGCAAACCTTTCAGAAAACAATCCAGCAATCAAAAGACTACTTTCAGATAAAGAAAACATATAAGATAACAGTGAGAGTAGCCTAGGATCAAACATAAATAATCTAATATGCTTTTGACTAAATCTCTAGGGATATTTCAAATCAACCTTTTGAGGTAGTCCAGAGGACAGGGCACACCATAGACTTCCCTCGTTTAGACTCTAGTAATTATATTTTAAGAAGATCTTAAAAAAAATATCTCAAGTTGTACTCAAAGGAGCATGGACTCACCATTAATTTCCCTGGTTTCACTCTATTGAAATCATTCCTTAAAACAACCTCTCAATTCGCACCAATGAACATGGACTTACCAAAAGAGAAACTCCTTGGTTATAATTTATTGAATTATTTCTAAAATAACAAGCTAGATGGAACTGGAGGGCAATTAAGAATCCTCCAATCAAACCTTGTAGAATAAAACATTAAGACAGTGAAGAGAAAATAGAACTAAGGTGCTTTCAAAAGACATTTCTTAGCCTAAAAATTTTTCTCTACTGTAACAAAGAAAGATGGAAACATAATGAAAATAGGAAATAACAATAACAGATAGAAGCACTTCACCAAAATCCAAGCTCAAGGATCCAGTGATCTAGCCTCCTCCATCAACAAACAAATCAGGGAATTCACAAAAGCAAAGACATAAATTTTCCTTCAACTTCCAAGAGATTATGTATTACTTCAAAGAGTCATAAAATGCCAACAATGCAATGAGTTCAGATGCAGTATTTATGCTGCAAATGAGGAGCTGAAGCCTAAGATAGGGTTTGAGTATCATTTATTATAGAGTAAGTGCATTCCTAACCTTGAAAACCATGCAAGGCTTAAGGCAAGAATATCTGCAGTTACTTCTCTGTTTCAATAACTCTTATCTTATCTTCAAAGGAAGAATAAGTGAAATGTTTGAATTTAAAGGATTTGTAATAAATTTGCAAAAACTATTGGGCTGCTTCAAAATATCTCTGACTGTGTAGTAACTGACTACTGCCCTTATGGAAAGAAATCATGTTGTAGGTGGTAGTTTGGTCTTTGGAGAAGTAAATGCTTCTTTGTTTGAGTTATTTGAAACTGTCTTTGGGCTGGTCTGTCTTTGTTTAATCATAAAGCTTTGTATTAGGCCTTTGAATCTTGACTTAGCCTTTATAATCTATTTTACTATCTTCTTTTATTTAATCACTAACTGTCTGTTTATTTATTCTTTGTTTTAAACCTTTCACTTTCATCCTTTAATCGTTGTCTTCAGGGCTAATCTTTTGTGTTTATCCTTTGATTTAGAATTAGCCACTTAATTATTTTTTCTTCATTTTCTTCATTGCTTCTCTGATTGTCTTTATTTGTCCTTTGTTCATGGATGTGTTCTTTATGAACTTAGAGGGTTCTGGATCGATTAATGAGCATGCTTCATCATCAGTCTAACCCTGAGAAAAGTCTCTGATCTCCTTAATCTTGGTTTAAGACCCATGGATCGTCACCCATGGTCTAATATTTCCTTTACTAACTGTGGGAGGGAATTATGGGCCCTTTTCTGCCATTAAAAACCATGCGGGGAGTGGTTAAGACTGCATTTTCAGGGTTTCGGGGTGGTCGGGAGGTGTGTTGTAGAGGAGGAGAAGGTGTTGGGGCATGGTTCTGGAGGTGGAACCATGGGAAAATTCAAACAGAGGTGAATAAATTTGATTTTAGAGCGGGGAGGGTAAAGTGGTTTCAGAAAACCACGGTGGTTTATCGTGCGCGTTGAGGGTGGTAAATGGTTTTAGGTCAATTGGACATGATTCCACTAAGCAATTGCCACGTGTCAAGGCTAATACCACCTATTTCGTGTAGGTCAGGGGTTGTTAAACCCTTTGCTATTTTCTGTGCGATATAGAGTCTTGGCCGTCGGATCTCAAGCAGTGAGATCGACGGTGCGAAAGGGTTGGAGAACCGGTGCGCAAGTTTGGGAAGTGGAGCTCACGGATAGATGACAGAGTTTTATTGGATGAAGGGTTAAGTGGAGAGCGAGGCTTGGGCATGATGATGTGGTGGGACCTTTTTCGTGTTGTGTGGATTTATACCAATGTGGGATAAGGGTGGTGATGTGATGAACCTTGTATCGGGGGAATAGATCCTGATCAATAGTGAAGATGGCCCGGTGGAAAACATAGAGGCGATGTAAGGTAAGGGGGGCCCACTTTAAAATTCCAAAGGTTGGGTGGGGTTTTCATAAGGTTAGCGGGGGTGCATAAAGTAAAAGGGGCGGAGGTGTTTTTTGAATAGGGAAGGGGCTAGAGAACAAGCGAAAGAAACGGTCCTGTGGGAGTATGGGGGATCGGGGGTTTAAGGAGAAAAAGGGTTTAAGAGGCCTATTTCATAAAAAGGGCTGGTTTAAATGCAAAAACAGGGTTTTTGCAAGGTTTTTAAAGGGTTCGATAGGCTAAAAAGTTAAATTTAAACAATGTAAAAAGGGATTTTTACATTGTTTTAAGGTTTTTTAGACAAAAATGATGAATGAGGGGGTTTATGACGTGGTTTTTAGGGGGAAAGGAAAATGGGGTTCAAAGGAGAAAAAAGAGGATGAATGAGGGTGTCGGTGAGGAGATAAAATGAGGCAAACAGGCCCAGAAAATGAGGTCTTCATTTGTAGAAGAAGGTAAACTTTTAGGAGACAGAGAGGAAAATATAGTGAAAAATAGTCAAACTTAGGATGATGAAGGAAGTGAGATTTCTAGAACTCACAACCTTTCTCAAATGTTGTTTCTAGGAATCTAGGATTATGACTTATTCATCTTTTGATATTAGCAAAAATTACTGATGACTAACAGTGGCTCCACTTGGGGAGGGAAACTTTCTTTTCAAGGTGTCCAAAACCTTCAGTTTATCAAATCTCTGAGTTTCAGCAAACCGGTGCCTTTTCCATTGGGCAGATTTCCCTTCTTTTTCACTTGCTGATATTTCTTTGAAGTGACAATATTAACAATCTGCCACATACAATTTCTTTCAAACAACATTTCTACCTACCCAATCCTACTTTTCCTAACATTTTTTCTTCTTCTTTGAGTGCACTTGAACTGGAAAATTCTTTGACTTTTTTTATTTTTGAAAACAAAAATAAACTATCTACTTCTATCCTTATTGCTTCCAAGATTTCAGATTAAACTGATGAACTATTTTTATTCTCTACCTAAAACTATTTGACTGCCAAGGTTAAGCTGTTTGGAAATCTTGACTCTCTAAAATATTGACATGAAATTTAAAACATGGTTCAAATCAGGTTTTAGACAGTTTGATTCACCATGGTTGTGGCATTGGAACAAGCTGCACACCAACATTATTTTCATAAAAGTAAATTTAGAAAGATAAGGTTGTGATTTTTCATTAGTAATGCATCCTTATCTATCTCTTTGGTTATTTTTTTAGCATGTGGAACCAGGATCTTTATATTTCCCTAATCTATCCTTCTTTATAAGTCAAGTCTGAAATAATCTTGACAATCATTGTTTCTACTAACTTATCAACATAAATTTAAATCATGCCCAGCCATGATTAGGCTAGATGACTAAACAAGATATCTTTTTGAATCCGTAGTGGCATTTAGACTTGCACACTTTCAGCAGTATTTTTTTTTGGGTATGGCGCTGTACCTCTTTTGAATTTTTCCCTCTTTTCCTTTCCTTTCATTGTTTTTGTATTTTTGTTTTCAAGATTTTCTCATGCAATGTTTTATGTACAATGAATGAAAATTTTGAAGCTATAACTCCTGACAGAAATAATGTTTGAGCATCCTGCCATTGACAGGACCTCCAAATAACTCTTCTCCATTCAACCCTTGTAATAATAAAGCATTATGACCCCTAATTGAGTGAATGATGTAAGGCCCTTTCCACAAATTCTCAAATTTCCATGTTTACCTCTATCTTCGCTTCTAGAATCCCATTTTAACACTGCATCTCCAACTTGGAAATTGTTAGATTTAGTTCTTTTGTCAAAGATCTTATTGATGCTTTCTTGAACTGTTTGTGTCCTCTTGTATACTTCTTCTCTTGTCTGCTGCAAATGGATGGTCTGATTCAGCCTTCTCTACATGTCATTTTCTTCTAATTTCACTTCTTGGAGAAGTTTCATGACTGGAACTCCTAAGGATGTTAGGAAGACTGCATCCATGACATATACCAGCTGATATGGGGACATAGTTATTGATTTATTAGTGGTTAACCTATCATCCCATAATACATGCACCAGCTTACTATGCCATGATTTCTGATTTTGATCCAACAGTTTTTTGATAATGTTGACCAGACTTTTGTTTGAGGATTCAACAAGTCCATTTCCCTAAGGGTAGTAAGCTGTGGAATGCCCTAAGGTAATATGGTATTTGTAGCAGAAATCAACCATTCTTTTGGATTTGAAGGCAGAAACATTGTCTGTAATGATCTTTATAGGACAACCAAATCGGGACAATATGTTGGTCTCAACGAATTTGATAATGACAAAGTCAGTAGCATTCCCAAAAGGGATAGCTTCTATTCTTTTGGTAAAATAATATGTGGCAGTAAGGATCCACTTGTGTTGGGCAGATGAGGTTGGGTGAATTTCTCCAATAAATTCTAAACCCCATTGCTGAAAGGGAGCCTCAAGACTGATGGGATGCAATGGTAAAGGTAGGAGTTTTCCCTTGTTATCAAAAATTTGACACTTATGGAAAGTCATGACTAGTTTCTGAGTATCAGGGAAAGCGGTGGGCCAGTAATATCCAGCTCTAAGAATCTTGTTTGTTGTGGTCTTCCAGTAGAGGTGACCTCCACATTATCCCTCATGTAGCTCATGCATGATTTTTCCTGCATCGTTCTCAAGAAAAAATTTAAGCAATATGCCTACAACATTTTTCCAAATATAATACTCCATCTAAAATGCAGTAATTTAAACCTTTTTGTTTCAAGAATATAGCTTTGGTCTTTGATAAAGAAGGAGGAGTGTTAAGGTAAAGAAGCACATATATGATATCAGCATACCAAGGTGAATTCAAAAAAAATTCTTCAATGTATGGAGTTGTGAATTCTTCCTGTTCTTCTAAAACATCAACCATATTCATATCTAATGCTTGGAAATTTGATTCTGCCATAAGTTTTGCTAATCATTGTCCTTTAATCAGCTTGGTAGGCCTGATTTCTAAATCATATTATAAGATAATAGCAATCCATTTTCTCATTTTACCATCAAGGTCTTGATATATATTGTCCTTGAAAACTGTATGTGGGACAAAAGCAATGATTTGAGAGTGTAAAATGTAGACTCGAAAATCTTTCAGTGCTTTTATCAATGCTGAGGCTTGTTTCTCCATGATGTTATATTTGAGTGGAGCATATCTTAAGCCTCTACTGAAAAAGGATATTGGTTTTTCTCGCCCTATATTATTCTTGTGCAACAAGACTGCATCAATGGTGTTTTCAGAGGCAAATGATAAAATGTAGAAATCCTTAGTGAAATCAGGACTAATAAGAACTAGTGTTTGAGTGATAGCTTATTTTATCAGTTCAAATGAATATTTGTATTATAAGGTCCATTTAACTCATGTTTATTTTTTGAGCATATTTGTGATATTCCTCAAAATTTCAACAAGGTTAGGGATGAACCTTCTCAAAAATTTGATCTTCCCAATGAAAGATTGCAATTCTTTGAGGTTTCTAGGATGGCTGATTTTCAATATGCCTTCAATCATTTTGGGATCTACTTTGATTCCTTCTTCAGAGATTATGTGGCCAAAGAGCTTTCCTTCTTGGAGTCCAAAGAGTCTTTTCTTGGGATTCAAAGATAAGCCATATTTTCTACATTTCTCAAAAACGTTTCTCAAATGAATCAATTGTTCTTTATTAGTTTTGGAGAAAACAGTAATGTCATCAAGGTAAATGATTATGAAATAACCTATGTCTTCTGAAAAATCTATGTCCATGGCCCTTTGTAATGTGGCCCCTGCATTCATCAAACCAAATGGCATTTTAAAATACATGAAAGTACCCCAAGGTGCGGTGAAAGTAGTTTTGTGTTGATCACTTGGGAGTACTAGTACTTGGTTGTAGCCTGAAAAACCATCCAACAATGATATTCTTTTAGATCCAAACACCTTTTGGAGTATGTGATCCATTTTAGGCAAGGGGTAGTTATATTTTAGGGAGGCTTTGTTCAGATTTCGAAAGTCAATGCAAAGCCTAATTTCCACAGTCTTCTTCCTAACAGATACAAGGTTGGAAACCCATTGGGAGTATATAAAAGGGACTATAATCCCAGCATCATACATCTTTATGATCTCTTTCTCAACTAAAGGTAGTAAAACAAGGTTTATCCTTCTTAGTTTTTGTTTGAAAGGTTTATGATTTTCCTTAATAGGAATTTTGTGTTGAATAATTCTAGTATCATATGATTTCAGATCTTTGTATCCCCATGCAAACACATCTCCAAACTCTTTAAAAATTTCAATGTATTCTTGTTTTATATGAGTAGGAAGAGTGCTAGATAGTTTGATCATTTTGGGTTCATTCATGCTGCCTATGTTATGTTATTCTACATTAGTTTCTGTAGGCTCCATATTTGGTTTTTTAGCTACATCATTGAAGTCAAAAAGTTCCTCTAATGGTGTAAGACCCCATGGTATTGAATCATTTTTTCATTGTAAAGCTTCAAGGTCCTTTTGATCTGGTTTGTTAAATAATTTTGCCTTATAAAGATGTTCAAATTGGTTTATATCAGTAGTGTAGGACAACTCTGTTTTAGGGGTTTGTTCTTCATCAAAACATTCTTCTTCATGGTTCGGGCTAAGTGTTGGTATGGAAAAATCATTTTCGGATTGCAGAAAATCATCAATGTGTTTATCTCCCTCAAATAATTGCCAATAGTTTTCATTGTCAGGGACTGTAGGCCTATTTTTTATCTTAACAGTGAACATTTCATTTACCTGGGGTATTTGACAATTGCTGGCAGTAAAGGTAAGCTCATTTGCAAGGTTATTTTGAGCTCTAGGGATGAAAGTGAGTTCATATTTTTCAAATTTTTTCAGGAGATCTAGGGCAGCATTCCTATATTCTCTTAATCTTGGGTTTTTGGCTGAATAATCCCCTTTTATTTGCCTAATGATCAGCTCTGAATCTCCTTGGACAAATATTTTCTTGGCTCCTAAATCTTTGAGAAAATGTAGGCCAAGGAGGAGAGCTTCATATTCTGCAATGTTATTGGTGCATTGGAAATCAAGTTTGTAAGAATGTCCTTGGTTTGTATTGTGTATCCATACACCAGCTCCAGAACTTGTTTTGCTACAAGAGCCATCAAAACTCATTTCCCACAGTGTTTCTATATCATGCTCATTTTCCTTTTGTTGTTCAAGGCTGCTATGATTAGGGCTATTAGATTTTTCTTTTGGAGACTGATATGACTGTTTAGGTGGACTTAACTTTGTCTCATTTTCCTTTTCTTGTTATTTAATTTCATCTTCATTGTATAAGATAAAGGAATCTAAATATGAATGAATAGAATAAATAGGAGTGTTGTTTGGCCTATCTATGTTGCTTGCCATAAATTTCATATGAGATTCTCTGTATAATCTTCTGCTCTGGTTAAAAAATGGAATGGTAGCATAAGACATGTCCATTTGAAGGCTTCCTTGAAGTTTGGCTCCCCATGATCTCGATAAAAGCATGCCATACTTTGGGGGAATGTTAGAAACAAATATGTCCATAACTAGACCCTGAGCAGGGATTTGTGCTATATTGACACACAAATCCTTGATTAGGCGTAATCACTTGACTCAGCTTGAATCAAAGGAATACAGGTCCTTGTAAGGTTTAGTAATTTCTAGGCCTGATCTCTCCATCACCACTTTTGGCATAAGGTTGTGAGAGGCACTAGATTCTATCATGGCATTGTGTAAAATCTTATCATGTATATTTAAGCTGACATAAAATGGAAGAATGGTTCCTTCTTAGTATTTCCCTTCTACTTAAGGACCAAACAACAGCTCTGGTTTATCATCTGTCAAGTTTAATGTATCAGTATCACTTCCTATATTCAAATCTTTCAAAACTTAGTTTTTTTATACATCTTGGGTTACTAGTTCAGCTAAGGGTATGCTAATTTTGATTTTGGAAATTTCACCCTCAAGGCTGAAAGGGACTAATGTTTTTGACATATTTACATATGTATTGTCAATCATAGTATTTTCAGCAATTCTGATTTGCTGAGTTTTATTAGGACTGTTATTTAAAACATATTTCTCAGGGTCACTAGAAGAAGTACTAGGGCAGCTTGGGTCAACACTTCGTTGATTGGTTTTGTCCTTGTTTGAGTCAGTTTTGTTAGTCAAAGTGTTATTTCTGTTTGTTGTCTTTCTAGGAAGGTTTTATGAAGTTTTCCTAATAGCAGTATCTGTGTTTTTATCATTGGAAATTTCTGGGTTCCTTTTGCTTCTAAGATCATATTGTCTGTGAACCTCCATTATAGCATTTTCAAACCCCAATTGGTAATCTTCAGAATCCTCATGATTGTTTTCAATTTGTTCTAAGGAGAAGAATCCTTGTTCTTCTTCAGTGAGGAAAACATCTGCCTCACTGTCAAATCCTGTCAGATTTACATGGTTTTCTTCCAACCTTTCAGTTTCCCTTTCTTCTTCTTGATCTACATATTTTTCTTGAAATAGAGGCCTAATTTGTTGGTCATTATCTCTTTGTCTATTTTTAACAGGATCTCTTCTGAAATTGGGATTTCTATTTCTGTTTTGGGGATTGATTTGGTTTTGTCTAGGAGGCACTCTATCATTTAAGTTTATCTTCTCAAGCATTCTTTCCATTTCCCTCACTAAGTTGTCAATTTTGGCATCATATGATGAGGTTGATGCCATTGTTTCATCTTTACACGTAACTATTTTCTCTTATTTCAACCTAGCTCTTTTCTCAATCAGATTTTCTTCTACACTTATGGTTCCCCTCTTCATATCTTCTAAGGTTAAGGGGTCTATTTCTCTTAGCTGGTAGGTCATTTTTGGGTCAAAGCCTTCAAGAAATTTAGCTAAGGCCAAGCCTAGTGGAGGTTTCATGTTTGGGGGAAGTGCATTATAAACACTATTAAATCTAGTGCAATAATATTGGACACTTTCCCCAACATTTATTTTAAGGTTTCTATAGTCTGAAAGGATTTGGAGAGGGTTCTTTTTAATTTCCCATTTCTTTATGAATGTTTGGTATAAATAAGGGAGATCATTTATGCTATTAGGAGTTAATTTTTTAAACCATTTCTTGGCTTCTCCTCCTAAACTTTGGGGAAATATTCTCATCTTAATGGTCTCTTATTCTATTTCCATGTAATCAAAGGCATCATCCATTTTATCTACATGTTGTTGGGTAGTACTAGATTTAGCTCTAGTGAAATGGGGAATTCTAGATTGATAATCATTTGGTAAAGGAACCAAAGGTTGTGGTAACACTAATGGAGCATACCATGCTGCCATGGTGGGAGAAAATAAGGGATTTACAAGGGGTGGATTTGTGGAAGTGAAAGTGGGATGGAATGGAGTGTTTTGAACAGTGGATGTGAGGATGGGATTGGTGGAAGTGCTTGGACCAGCCAGCTAATTATGAGTAGATTTTCTATGGAAGGAACTGAAGTGGTAGAGAAGTTGAAAATCAAGAGTTGAAGGAGATGCTTATCTGCTAAATATCTGCTGCAAATTTGTGAGCTCAAGGTTATATTGGTCAATATCACTATGTGGCTTGGTTCTAAATAGGTTCTTTGAATGGTATAAGTCAAAGTGAGGATATTTCAAGACTGTAAGGTTTTCAGGGACAGATCTTGTTCTTTGAATAGTCCTATTAGTAGTTAAATTTCCAACTTTAGAATTTTGCCACAAAATCCTTTCTCAATCATCAACTATTGTAGGAGGATTAGGGTCTAGATGAGATTTGGTATTGATCCTATGTGAAGCCAGATTTCAAAATCAAAATTCAGAGAGGCTGAAATTTTTAAGGACTTTTTTTAGAAGTTTTGACCTCTCTTAGTGTTTAGTATCTTTCTAGAATATATGACTAGGCTTCTAAACTTCTTGGGACTGGTTTAACACAATACTAAGGAAATCTAGAAGTGTTAGTGGATTAATAGCCTACTAGGGCTAGTGGAGTCGCCAGGTGGAGATTTTTAGCTTTTTGAGGGTAAAATGTGTATGGTCCACCACCAATAATTGACAAAAAACCAATATAGAGATATTTTTTGGGGTTTTCTAAGTTTCTCTTCTATAGTTCTAAGGCTTTTAAGAGTATTCTACACCTGAATCATCATTTAGCTAAGATGGTGAAACAAACAAAGTCTACTTTTGGCTATCAGTTTGATTTTCTTAGGCTTAACTGAGGTTGAATGAGTTTATTAGATTTTCTTAGGCTACTATGAACTCAATCCCACCGTGATCGCCAGAATGTTGTAGTCCCATGATTTGGAAGATTAGCATACCAAATGACAAGGCAACATGGAACCAGTCTTTAGAGTTCTAGGACCTAGCCTTCCTAGACTCCGAGAGGGATCTCTCAGGTTGTTTGCAAAGGATATGGGCTTGTTTGCATTTAAGGGTTGATTTTAGGCTAGTTATTAAGTGTGAGGTTTTTTTGTTTGTTCTGGTTGGACATAATGATAAAAAATCATATATATAATGAGGAAATCTCTAAGTCATTGGGAAATGGAGTCAAATGGAAGTCATGATAAGTTAATAAATGGATCGGGGAGTATCATAGGGAAAATATAACTTGGCTAGTGGATCTTCAAAGTTTTAGGATAATGAGATTAAAATTAAGGATAAGAATGAAAAGTATGACATAGGACAACTAAGAATCCTTTATCATGTACTTTAAACAAGATAAATATTTCAAGGTAACTGTTTGAAACAAGCCAAAGGATAGGGTAAACCATAGACTTCTTTGGACAAATTTTTAATAAGAAAACTTTTCTGACAACAATCCAGCAATCAAAAGACTACTTTCATATAAAGAAAACATATAAGATAACAGTTAGAGTAGCCTAAGATCAAACATAAATAATCTAATTTTCTTTTGACTAACTCTCTAGGGATCTTTCAAAGCAACCTTTTGAGGTAGTCGAGAGGACAGGGCACACCATAGACTTCCCTCGTTTATACTCTGGTAAGTATACTTTAAGAATATCTTAAAAAAAATATCTCAAGTTGTACTCAAAGGAGCATGGACTCACCATTAATTTCCCTGGTTTCACTCTATTGAAATCATTCCTTAAAACAACCTCTCAAGCCATACCAATGAACATGGACTTACCAAAAGAGAAACTCCTTGGTTATAATTTATTGAATTATTTCTAAAATAACAATCTAGATGGAACTGGAGGGAAATTAAGAATCCTCCAATGAGACCTTGTAGAATAAAACATTAAGACATTGAAGAGAAAACAGAACTAAGGTGCTTTCAAAAGACATTTCTTAGCCTAAGACTTTTGCTCTACTGTAAAAAAGAAAGATGGAAACAAAATGAAAACCGGAAATAGAAATAACAGATAGAATCACTTCACCAACAACCAAGCTCAATGATCCAATGATCTAGCCTCCTCCATCAACAAACAAATCAGGGCATTCACAAAATCCAAGACATAAATTTTCCTTCAACTTCCAAGAGATCATGTATTACCTCAAAGAGTCATCAAATGCCAACAATAAAATGAATTCAGATGCAGTATTTATGTTGAAAATGAGGAGGTGAAGCCTAAGATAGGGTTTGAGTATCATTTATTATAGAGTAAGTTCATTCCTAACCTTGAAAACCATGCAAGGCTTAAGGCAGGAATATCTGCAACTACTTCTCTGTTTCAATAACTCTTATATTATCTTCAAAGGAAGAATAGGTGAAATGTTTGAATTTAAAGGCTTTGTAATAAATTTGCAATAAATATTGAGCTACTTCAAAATATCTCTAACTGTGTAATAACTGCCTACTGCCTTTATGGATAGAAATCATGTTGTAGGTGGCAGTTTGGCCTTTGGAGAAGTAAATGCTTCTTTGTTTGAGTAATCTAAAACTGTCTTTGGGCTAGTCTATCTTTGTTTAATCATAAAACTATATATTAGGCCTTTGAATCATGACTTAGCCTTTATAATATGTTTTACTGTCTTCTCTTATTTAATCACTCACTGTCTGTTTATTTATTCTTTGTTTTAAACCTTTGACTTTCATCCTTTAATCGTTGTCTTCAGGGCTAATATTTTATGTTTATCCTTTGATTTAGAATCAACCACTTAATTCTTCTATTCTTAATTTTCTTCATTGCTTCTCTGACTGCCTATATTTTTCCTTTTTCCAAGGATGTGTTCTTTGTGCACTTATAGGGTTTTGGATCTATCGATGAGCATGCTTCATCATCGGTCTAACCCTGAGAAAAGTCTATGATCTTCTTAATCTTGGTTTAAGACCCATGGATCATCACCTAGGGTCTAATATGTCCTTTACTGACTGTGGG
Source organism: Pinus albicaulis (assembly GCA_034641835.2). Classification (NCBI taxonomy): domain Eukaryota; kingdom Viridiplantae; phylum Streptophyta; class Pinopsida; order Pinales; family Pinaceae; genus Pinus; species Pinus albicaulis. The sequence continues at coordinate 1,093,369,260 of CM076584.1, forward strand.
AGGTAATTATGGGCCCTTTTCCACCATTAAAAACCTGAACAAACACAAACTGTTAATAAAAACCATGCAGGGAGAGGTTAAGACTGCATTTTCAGGGTTTCAGGGTGGTCAAGAGGCGTGTTGCAAAGGAGGAGAAGGCATAGGGGCATGGTTTTGGAGCCAGAAACATGGGAAAATTCAAACAGAGGCGAAGAAATTTTATTTTTGTGCGGGGAGGAAAAAGTGGTTTCAGAAAACCATGGCGGTTTATCGCGCGCGTTGAGGGCAGTAAATGGTTTCAGGTCAATTAGATGAGATTCCACTAAGATATTGCCACGTGGCAAGGTGAATACCTCCTATTTCGTGCAGGCTAGGGGTTATTAAACCCTTTGTTATTTTATGCGCGATATAGAGTCTTGGCCATCGGATCTCAAGTGGTGAGATCGACGGTGTGGAAGGGTTGGAGAACTGGCGCGCAAGTTTGGGAAGTGGAGCCCGCGGACAGATGGCGGAGTTTTAATGGATGAAGGGTTAAGTGGAGAGTGGCACCCGGGCATGATGATGTGGTGATACCTTTTTTGCGTTGTGCAGAGTTATACCAATGTAGGATAAGGGTGGTGATGTGATGACTGTTGGATCGGGGGAACATATCTCAATCAACGATGAAGATGGCCCGGTGGAAAACACAGAGGTGATGTAAGGTAAGGGAGGCCTGCTTTAATATTCCAAAGGTTGGGTGGGTTTTTCATAAGGTTATCGAGGGTGCATAAAGTAAAAGGGGCGGAGGTGTTTTTTGAATAAGGAAGGGGCTAGAGAACGGGTGGAAGAAACGGTCCTGTGGGAGTATGGGGGATCGGGGGTTTAAGGAGAAAAAGGGCTTAAGAGGCATATTTCATAAAAAGGGCGGGTTTAAATGAAAAAATAGGGTTTTTGCAAGGTTTTTAAAGGGTCTGATAGGCTAAAATTTAAATTTAAACAATGTAAAAATGGATTTTTAAATTGTTTTAAGGTTTTTCAGACAAAAATGATGAATGAGGGGGTTTATGATGGGCTTTTTATGGGGAAAGGAAAATGGGTTTCTGATGAGAAAAAAGGGGATGAATGAGGGTGTGGATGAGGAGATAAAATGAGGCAAACAGGCCCAGAAAATTAGGTCTTCCTTTGCAGCAGGAGGGTAAACGTTTTAGGAGACAAAGAGTAAAATATAGTGAAAAATAGTCAAACTTAGGATGATGAAGGCAGTGAGATTTATAGAACTCACAACCTTTCTCAAATGTTGTTTCTAGGAATTTAGGATTATGATTTAGTCATCTTTTGATATCAGCAAAAATTATTGATGACTAACAGTGTTTATGACTGATATGTGTTTAAGGACATGATTATGGATATGATGCATGAAAAATGGGAAGGAAATGAAAACTAGGGTTCAATAGAAATAAGCACTTCAAATTTCTTATGAAACACCAAATATATTAGAGGAGAGGTGTTTTAGGGTTCACTTATTGATTTAAAGCCCTTTGAAGAAATTTGTGAGGAAATGAAAACTTTTTGGAGGTTGTGAAATCCTTTGAAACTTTGCTTGAGCAAATGCATAGCATCCTGGAGGAACGCGCAGCACTCGGACAAACGCGCAGCGACCAAGGGTAAACGTGCAGCGCCTGTGTTAATTGGTCAATGGTTTTCGGGAAAACGCATAGCGCCTAAGGGTAAACACGAAGCGTCTGGGAAAAAGCGCAGTGCCTGAGGGAAAATGCGCAAAGACCCTGAAATTTGACTCAAAATGCTCAAAAACTTGAAATTTCTCCTTTCCTGGAAACTCTTGATGGATGAATGGAGGCAATGACTTGCTTTGAGATGTTTTAATGGCTTTATAGCTTAGTGGTTTTGATTTTCAATTTTAATTACCCACTTTTCCTATGTTCACTTTTTCCTTTGGACTTTGGCACTCATACTCTTTATCTTTCTGACCTTTTGGCATTTTGCAGTTTGATCAAAACATGGAGTTTGGCTTTCTTTGCTCCACTTAGGCTGGAAATGATTACATTGACAGCTTTAGATGAATTTATTACATATGAGAACATAAAATTAAATTTGGAAAAATATAAATAAATTACATATTGAATTTTATATCAAAATGACATTTTGATATAAAAATCATTAAACTCAAAAATTACAACTCTGAAAATATAATAATTACATCATGATAATCTTCTACATAAGAAAACAAAATTTCTTATTTAGTCCCTGTGATATATTTTTTGACCTCATCTGAAATGAAGGAGTGAGCTTGAGAAATAAAAAACCTAATGACCTAATGGGACTTCTTTAGACCTGACTTTCATGAATGAGATTTGATTTAAAAGACTTCCTGGTGAAAAGATCATTTCTATAGGTGTTGTTATGCTCAAGGAGACATGAGAATGATTCAGCCAATATGATCTTCTGAGGGAGAATGAAGTTTTATTAACAAAGACAACCACCAGTGGAACAATTTTATATCATGACCTAATGGAATGATTAAAAAATTATTTAGAGTGGGACACCTAAGATGCACATGAAAAATGTGTTTTGATCCATGGTGGAAGTATGAAAATACTGACACTAACAATGGCCTTATTTTGGATGGAATCTCCTTGGAGGTGTCAAGAACATCGTAGACCAAGTGCCTAACCTTTGGGCCAATACGGTCAAACAATTTAAAACAATGCAGACTATAAAACTAATTCAAAAACCAATCAAAGTGACTGAGAACTGACTCGAAAATTGACTTTAAAACTAACTCAAAATAGACTCAAAAAACTCTGAAAATAATAGAAAATCAACAAGCTTTATAGCCCTCACTTCGGGCCCCAAGCCGAAATGATTTTCTACTCCAAACCTTGCAAAAAATAGAGACTGGTATTTACAATGAAAATGAAACATTCTTTCAGAATTTATATCAGAAATAGTAACGTTTCAAGAGCCTACCATTGAGCAGTCCTCCTGAAAATTCTTGTCCATTCTTCTCTTTCAGAAAATAGGCATTTTTTCCTCAATAAGCTAAGATCTTGTAGGGTCCTTTTCATAGATTTTCAAACTTTCTATGCTTTCCCTTCTCTTCATTTCTTACATCCCACCGCAGCACTACATCTTCCAGTTGAAACTTATCTGCCTTGGTTTTGCGATCAAATATTTTTTTTTTCTCTTGAAATTCATAAGTAATCTGAGAAACTTCCTCCCTTGTTTGTTGAAGGTGAATCATTTTATTTATTCAACGTTGAATATCATCTTCTTCACTACCTACCTTCTACAATAATCTCATAATCGAGACTGCAAGTGATGTAGGAAACATTGTATCTGTACCATAAACCAATTCAGAGGGTGACATACCTATAGACTTCTTGGTGCTCACTCGGTCTACCCACAAAGAATTGGTAAGCTTCCTATGCCAATTTTTCTTGTTTTCCTCCAACATTTTCTTAATGATATTAACCAAGGATTTATTAGAGGACTCAGCTAATCCATTTCCCTGTGGATAATATGCGGTGGAATGGCCCAATATGATATTATACTTGTGACAAAAATCAATCAAATTCTTTGACTTGAATGCCACTGCATTATCTGTAATAATCTTGTGAGGAAAACCAAAACGAGACAAAATATTGGATTCTAAAAACTGAATAATTACCGTGTCTGTAGCTTGCCTTCTAGGAATAGCCTCGATCCACCTGGTGAAGTAGTCGGTGGCTGTTAGAATCCATCTATGTTGTGCTGATGATGTGGGATGAATTTCCCCTATAAAATCAAGTCCCCATTTTTGAAAGGGAGCATTTACTACAATAGGCTTTAGTGGAAGAGGAAGGAGTTTCCTTTTTCCCTGAAAAAATTGACATTCATGAAAGTTTGTGACTGTTTTGTACAAATCTGAAAATAGAATTGGCCAATAATACCCTGCTCTCAACACTTTATTATCTGTTTTTTTCCAAAACAAGTGGCCTCCACAATCTCCCCTATGGAAGTCATCCATTACCTGTTTAGCTTCATATCCAACCAGACAATTTAGAATAACACCTCCTGGATCTTTCCAATAAAGGGCACTACCTAGAACACAGTTTTTAGCAGATTTTAATTTCCAGGACCTACCCTTACTTTTGGACATTCCAGGAGGAGGACATAAGTGTTGAAGAACATACACTATATCTAAATACCATGGTGAAGTGAGAAACATTTCTGATACTTGTATTAGAGAGCCATCTTCCTCTTCATCTAACATTGTTGTAATAAGGTTTATGTCTAGAGCATACAAGTTGGATTCAGCCATGAGTTTGGCTAATCCATGTCCCTTGATCAAATTAGTGGGCTTGATCTCGAGATCATACTCTAGCATTGCTGTTATCCACTTACCTCTTCTTCCTTCCAGATCGGTCTGCGTGAGAACTTCTTTTACAACTTCATTTGGAACATAAGCTATAGTGTGTGAATGTAGAATATAGATCCGGAAATCCTTCAAGGCTTTAATTAAGGCAAAATATTGCTTCTCAATAATGTTATAGCGAAGAGCAGCAGCTCTAATGGCTCGACTAAAGAACACAATGGGTTGTTCAACTTGATCCTTCTTTTGCATCAAAACTGCAACCAAGGTTTGCTTAGATGCAAATGAAAATATTATAATATCACTAGTATAATCTGGACTAACCAAAACAGGGGTTGTAGTTAAGGAAAACTTTACCAAGTTGAAAGAATTCATAGCATCAGTGGTCCATTTTACACTTTTGTCCTTTTTCAACATATTAGTCAATTCACGTAAATTCTTAGCCAAATTAGGAACAAATCTACGTAAGAAATTCATCTTACCATTGAAAGCTTGTATCTCCTTTTTATTATGTGGAAAATCTATTTTCTAAATTGCTTATACCCTAGAAGGATCAATGCAAATGCCATCTTTGGAAATTATGTGACCAAGAAGTTTTCCTTCCTCCATGGAAAAAAGACTCTTTTTCAGATTTAGAGAAATTCCAAACTCCCTGCATTTCTGAAAAACAATTCTCAGATGGTATAAATGTTGATTATCAGAACCAGAAAACACTATCAAATCATCTAAATACACCACCAAGAAAACATATTTCTCATTAGAAAAGGCTATATCCATCGCCCGCTGAAAATTAGCCCCTGCATTATTGAGTACAAATGGAGTTTTGACATACTGAAAGGTCCCCCACAGTGTTGTAAAAGCAGTTTTACCTTGGTCTTGTTCATGTACCAAAATCTAATTATAACCTGAATAACCGTCAAGTAGTGACATCCATGATGCTCCAACTACCCTTTGCAGAACATGGTCCATCTTAGGAAGCGGGTAATTATCCTTTAAAGACACTTTATTCAAATTCTGGAAATCAATGCACAACCTTATCTCTCCAGTATTTCTCCTTACCGGAACCAAATTTGAAATCCAACCAGAAAATCTAATTGGAACAATGATACCATATTTATACAATCGATTTACATCTTTCTCGATGGATGGTAAAAGTATTGGATTTATCCTTCTCAACTTTTTTCCGAAAGGTTTTTGATCCAGCTTGATGGGAATAGTGTGCTGAATAATATTTTTTTCATAGACCTTCAAATTTTCATAATCCCATGTAAAAATATCAGAAAATTCAGATAAAAATTTGATATACTTATCTTTTTCCTTGGGATATAATGTCTTAGATAGCTTAACCATCTTGGGCTTATCTGTTGTTTCGATTTTTACGTCTTCCACACCCTTTTCTGTAGGATTCAATGTTGGTTTTCTCGCCACATCATCGTAATAAAAAATTCATTCTAAAGGTATGAGACCTCTAGGAATAATAATATCTTTCAGCTGCAAAATATTCCTCTGATTGGCCTCTATGTTTTGATCATCAAAATCACAAACATCATGAATAAAATCATCTTTGAACTTTCCTTCATTCTGCAAAAAGCTATTAATTTCTTTTTCATCCCAAAAAACTTGCCAATACCTTAAGTTATCAGGAACACTAGGTCTATGTTGACATGAATTTCAAATTTATTACTTGAGTTCATCAGAATTTTGAGATTACTTGCTATCGTAGCAAGCGAATCTGCAATGATATTTTGACTTCTTGGCACCAATGTTAATGTATATTTAGGAAACATTTTTAAGATATCCAAGACTGCATTCCTATAAGCTCTCATTCGCGAATGTTTTTCTTGATATTATCCTTTCACCTGCTTTATGACAAGCACGGAATCACCATAAACAAAAATTATTTTTGCACCAAGTTTCTTCAAAATTTTGAGACCTGTGATCAATGCTTCATACTCTGCTTCATTGTTAGAACAATCAAATTCCAATTTATAAGAGCATTCTCTAACATTACTTGGAATTCTACCTGACTTACAAACAAGACTTCGGATCCAGATACCAATACTTGCACCTTCCTTACCCAAAGCACCATCAAAATCCATGCTCCAAAGTCCATCTTCGTCTTCTACATGTTGAAACTTAACTATTAGTTCTGATTTACTTTTGTCGGTCACCTCATTTTTCTGTTCTATACTGATTTTTTGTTCTTCTGAAGGATATTCGGAAGAAGTCACCATTTCTTTTTCTTTATCGAGAACTACTCTAAAACTATCTAAAACTTTTGGTACATCCTCTACCACTACTATCTGTTTACCTACATCATTCAAACTACCATCATTATACAAAATAAAAGGTTCTAGATCTGTATGTACAACCTGTATTGGATGATTTATGGGATTCTCCTTACTAGTTATCATATACTTCATTTTCTTTTCTCGGTACAATTTCCTCAATTGCCCGAAAATAGGAATAGTAGCATAAGATAAGTCAAGTTGTAAAGTACCTTTGAGTTTGGCTCTGCATGATCTAGACAATAGCATACCGAATCAAGGAGGTCTATCAGCCACCACCACATCCATTAAAACATTCTTGGCTAGGATTTGGTCTAAGGAAAGTAGTAAATCTTTAATGAGACCAATGCAAAGAACTCTAATAGAATCAAATGAATACAAATCATGATACGGTCGAGTGATATCTCTGCCCGTATTTTCCATAATAGCCTTTGGCATTAAATTGTGTGAAGCCCCGGAATCAAGCATAGCATTATGAAGTATCTACTCGTGTAGTCTAAGGCTTAAATAAAAGGGGGGAACTTCACTCTCTTCTAACTGACCATCTATAGCTGGACTGAAAATGAGCTTAGGATGGTCATCTTCAACATTAACCATATCAAACAAATGATCAACTAGCAACATTTTAGACACCTGATGTATATAATGACTATTCTTTACTAATTATATCAAAGGAATGGACACTTTCAATTTAGCTATTTCATTTTCTAAATTAAAAGTTTTGAATTTATCTACCTCTTTGACAAAAATATCTCTTCTATCATTTTGATCCTTTGCCACATTCTCCATTTTCTGAGTGTATTTCTCAGTAGTAGCTAAGCTTGTTGATGGCGGGTTGATGTTGCTATGATTTTGATCCACATGCTCTTTACCATTTCTCTGATTATTTAGAAGATCATTCTTTGACTGGACCTTTTTTCTTTTCTGAATAAGATTGACAGGTACATCTCTGCTCCTTAAAGAACATTTTTTCTGTTGTGCACACAAAGCATTCATATACCCACGTTGGTAATCATCGGATTCAATTTCCAAATCATCGTCATTTTCCAAGATATAGTCCTCATCTTTTGGAATATCCAAATTTTCATTATATTATTCATCTTTAGTCAGAAACATGGGCAGACCATATGTTGTAAAGAAATCATTTTTTTCAACCATCGGACCTTCATCTTCTTCCGCTTCCACTCCTTAGACATAGTGCTACTGTGGCGGGGTCTGAATCTGCTATTGTTGTATTGTTTGGTCGAGTTCTTTCTGCTCTCTTTGCTTGATTCTAAACTGAGGCTGATGATACCCTCTGAAATTTGGGTTCTAGATCTGTGGTTCAGGTCTATCTGAGATAGACAATCAGTCAACCATTATTTCCATAGTTCGGAGTATTGAATCCATTTTAGAATTAGAAGTACATGTCTCCTCCTTGATGGTCACTCTCTTTTCAGATCTCATTCTTGCTCTTTTGGCTAGCAAGTTCGCTTCCACACTTACAACATTCTTTTTGATATATGCTAAAGTTGTAGGATCACGTTCATGCAATTGATATGCCATATTAGTATCAAATCCATCCGGAAATTTGACTAAAGAAAAGCCTTCTCGTGGTTTGATATGTGCAGGAAGAGAATTGTACACTACATTAAATGTCACACAATAATCTTGCACAGTCTCACCAACATTTATTATGATGTTCTCATATTCAAACAAAATTTGAAGGGGATTTTTCTTTTCTTCCCATATTTAGGGTTCACTTACTAATTTAAAGACCTTTTAATAAATTTGTGAGGAAATGAATACTTGCTGGAGGTTGTGAAATCCGCTGAAACCCTGCCTGAGCAAATGCGAAACGTCCTAGAGGAACGCGCAGTGCTTGGGAAAACGTGCAGTGACCAAGGGTAAATGAGAAGCACCTGTGTTAATTGGTCAATAGTTTTCGGGAAAATGCATGGCTCCTGAGGGTAAACGAGCAACGTCTGGACAAACATGCAGCAACCTTGAAATTTGACTCAAAATGCTCAAAAACTTGAAATTTCTCCTTTGCTAGAAACTTCTGATGGATGAATGGAGGCAATGACTTTCTTTGAGATGTTTGAATAGCTTTATAGCTTAGTGGTTTTGAATTTTCAGTTTGAATTACCCACTTTTCCTATGTTCACTTTTTCCTTAGGACTTTGGCACTGATACTCTTTATCTTTCTGACCTTTTAGTCTTGTGTCATTAATCTTTGGATTTTAGCTGTTGCTTCAATTAGGCTATAAATTATTGCATTGATAGCTTGGAATAAATTTATTACAAATGAGAACATAAAATTACATTTGGAAAAATATAAATAAATTACCTATTGAATTTTATATCAAAATGAAATTTTGATATAAAAATCATTAAACTCAAAAATTACAACTGCGAAAATATGATAATTACATCACATGATGATCTTCTACATAGGAAAACAAAATTTCTTATTTAGTCCCTCTCATATATTTTATGACCTCATCTGAAATGAAGGAGTGACCTTGAGAAATAAAAAAAACCTAATGACCTAATGGGACTTCTTTAGACCTGACTTTGTTATGCTCAATGAGACATGAGAATGAGTCAACCAATATGATCTTCCAAGGGAGAATGAATTTTTATTGACAAGGGAAACCACCAGTGTAACAATTTTATATCATGACCTAATGCAATGATTGAAAAATTATTTAGAGTAGGACACCTAATATGCACATGAAAAATGTGTTTTGATCCCTGGTAGAAGTATGCAAATACTGACACTAAAATTGGCCTTATTGGGGATGGAAGCTCCTTGGAGGTGTCAAGAACATCGTCGACCAAGTGCCTAACCTTTGGGCAAATACGGTCAAACAATTTAAAAGACAACAAACTATAAAACTGAGTCAAAAACCAATCAAAGTGACAGAGAACTGGCTCGAAAACTGACTTTAAAACTAACTCAAAACAGACTCAAAAAACTCTGAAAATAACAGAAAATCAACAAGCTTTATAGCCTTCACTTCGGGCCCCAAGCCTAAATGATTTTCTGCTCCAAACCTTGCAGAAAATAGAGACTGGTATTTATAATGAAAATGAAACATTCTTTCAAAAGTTGTATAAAAAATAGTAATGTTTCAAGAGCCTACCATTCACCAGTCCTCCTGAACATTCTTTTCCATTCATCTATTTCAGAAAATAGGCATTTTGTCCTCAATAAGCTAAGATCTTGTAGGGTCCTTTCCATAGATTTTCAAACTTCCCGTGCTTTCCCTTCTCTTCATTTCTTGCATCCCACCGCAACACTACATCTTCCAGCTGAAACTTATCTGCCTTGGTTTTGTGATTATAAATATTTTTGATTTTCTCCTGAAGTTTAGAAGTAGTTTGAGAAACTTCCTCCCTTGTTTGTTGAAGGTGAATCATTTGATTGATTCGACGTTGAATATCATCTTCCTCACTACCTGCCTCCTGCAATAATCACATAACCGGGACTACAAGTGATGTAGGAAACATTGTATTTGTACCATAAACCAATTCAAAGGGTGACATACCTATAGAATTCTTGGTGCTCACTCGATCTGCCCACAAATAATTGGTAAGATTCCTATACCAATTTTTCTTGTTTTCCTCCAACATTTTCTTAATGATATTAACCAAGGATTTATTAAAGGACTTAGCTAATCCATTTCCATGTGGATAATATGCGGTGGAATGGACCAATCTGATATTATAATTGTGAGAAAACTCAATAATTTTCTTTGACTTGAATGCCACTACATTATCTGTAATAATCTTGTGAGGACAACCAAAATGAGACAAAATATTGGATTCTAAAAACTGAATAATTACCGTGTCCCTAGCTTGCCTTGTAGGAATAGCCTCGATCCACTTGGTGAAGTAATCGGTGGCTGTTAGAATCCATCTATGATGTGTTGATGATGTGGGATGAATTTCCCCTATAAAATCAAGTCCCCACTATTGAAAGGGAGCATTTACTACAATAGGCTTCAGCAGAAGAGGAAGGAGTTCCTTTTTCCCTGAAAAACTTGACATTCATGAAAGTTTGTGACCGTTTTGTACAAATATAAAAATAGAGTCGGCCAATAATACCCTGCTCTCAACACTTTATTAGCTGTTGTTTTCCAAAACAAGTGACCTCCACAATCTCCCCTATGGAAGTCATCCATTACCTGTTTAGCTTCATCTTCAACCAGACAATTTAAAAGAACACCTCTTGGATCTTTCCAATAAATGGAACTACATAGAACACATTATTTAGAAAATTTTAATTTCAAAGACCCGCCCTTACTTTTAGACATTCTAGGAGGAGGACATAATTGTTAAAGAACATACACTATATCTGCATACCATGGTGAAGTGAGAAACATTTCTTATACCTATATTAGAGTGCAATATTCTTCTTCATCTAACATTGTTGCAATAAGGTTTATGTCTAGAGCATAAAATTTGGATTCAGCCATGATTTTGGCTAATCCATGTCCCTTGATCAATTTAGTCGGCTTGATCTCGATATCATACTCTAGCATTTTTGGTACCCACTTACCTCTTCTTCCTTCTGGATCAGTCTCTGTGAGAACTTCTTTTACAACTACATTTGGAACATAAGCTATAGTGTGTGAATGTAGAATATAGATCTGGAAATCCTTCAAGGCTTTGATTAAGGCCAAAGATTGCTTCTCAATAATGTTATAGCGAAGAGCAACATCTCTAATGGCTCGACTAAAGAAAGAAATGGGTTGTTCAACTTTATCCTTCTTTTGCATCAAACCCACAGCCAAGGCGTGGTCAGATGTAAATGAAAATATTATAAAATCGCTAGTATAATCCGGACTAACCAAAATAGGGGCTGTAGTTAATGCAAGCTTTACCAAGTTGAAAGACTTCATAGCATCAGTGGTCCATTTTACATTGTTTTCCTTTTTCAACATATTAGTCAATTCACGCAAATGCTCAACCAAATTAGGAACAAATCTGCGTAATAAATTCATCTTACCATTGAAATCTTGTATCTCCTTTTTATTGCACAAAAAATATGTTTTCTAAATTGCTTCTACCTTGGAAGGATCAATGCAAATGCCATCTTTGAAAATTATGTGACCGCAAATTTTTCCTTCCTCCATGGAAAAAAGACTCTTTTTTTTTATTCATATAAATTCCGAACTCCTTGCATTTCCAAAAAACAATTCTCAGATGGTATAAATCATCTGATCATCAAAACCAGAAAACATTGTCAAATCATCTAAACACACCACTAAGAAATCATCTTTCTCAATAGCAAAGGCTATATCCATCACCCGCTAAAAATTAGCCCCTACATTCTTGAGTCCAAATGGAATTTTGACATACTGAAAGGTCCCTAGGGTGTTGTAAAAGAAGTTTCACCTTGGTCTTCTTCATGTACCAAAATCTGATTATAACCTGAATAACCGCAAAGCAGTGATATTCGTGATGCTCCAACTACCCTTTGCAGAATATGGTTCTTCTTAGGAAGGGGGTAATTATCCTTTAAATACACTTTATTTATATTTTGGAAATCAATGCACAACCTTATCTCTCCAGTCTTTTTCCATACTAGAACCAAATTTGAAATCCAACCAGAAAATATAATTGGAACAATGATACCAAATTTATACAATTGATTTACCTCTTTCTTGATGGATGGTATAGTCTTGGATTTATTCTTCTCAACTTTTGTCTGAAAGGTTTTTGATCCGTCTTGATGGGAATAGTGTGTTGAATAATATTTTTGTCATAGACCTTCAAATATGCATAATTCCATGCGAAAAAATTAGAAAATTCAGATAACAATTTGATATACTTATCTTTTTCCTCGAGAGATAATGTCTTAGACAGTTTAACCATCTTGGGATTATCTGTTGTTCCGATTTTTACGTCTTCCACACCCTTTTCTGTAGGAGTCAATGTTGGTTTTCTCGCCATATCATCCTGATAAAAAAATTATTCTAAAGGTATGAGATCTCTGAGAATAATATTATCTTTCAGCTGCAAAATATTCATTTGATTGGCCTTTATGTTTTGATCATCATAATCACAAACATCTTCAATAAAATCATCTTTAAACTTTCCTTCATTCTGCAAAAATCTATTAATTTCTTTGTCATCCCAAAAAACTTGCCAATACCTTAATTTATTCGGAACACTAGGTCTATGTTTGACATGAATTTCAAATTTATTGCTTGAGTTCATCGGAATTTTGAGATTACTTGCTACCGTAGCAAGCGAATCTACAATGATATTTTGACTTCCTAGCACCGTTGTTAATGTATATTCAGGATATATTTTTAATATATCCAAGACTTCATTCCTATAAGCTCTCATTTGCGGATGCTTTTCTTGATATTCTCCTTTTACCTTATTTATGACAAGCACAGAAACACCATAAATAGAAATTATTTTTGCACAAGTTTCTTCAAAATTTTGAGACCTGTGATCAATACTTCATACTCCGCTTCGTTGTTAGAACAGTCAAAATCCAATTTATAAGAGAATTCTCTAACATTACTTGGAATTCCACCTGATTTATAAATAGGACTTCGGATCCAAATACCAATACCTGCACCTTCCTTACCCAAATCATCATCGAAATCCATGCTCCAAAGTCCATATTCGTCTTCTAGATGCTAAAACTTAACTATTAGTTCTAATTTACGTTTGTCGGTCACCTCATTTTTCTGTTTTGTACTGATTTTCTGTTCTTCTTGTTATCACCATAAAAAAAAAAAAAAATTTAAACTTCGATAGTTTATAATGTTCCTAATCATGGTCTTAGATAGGTGTTGGGTCATTTTATGTTTTAAAAGGGTATGTCATAGGGTAAGAGTCCCATTTTCATATCCAAATAAAGTTTAAATAGCCTTATCCATGTCTTAAAGGTCACACAATCCTTTTTAGAAGTCATATTTTAAGCCATTTAAAAAAAAATTGAATTAGCCACGAAACCACGTTTTCGTAGCGCAGACAGTGTAAAAAGTATGTTTTGCACTACGAAAACGTTGTTATTTTCGTAGCACAAACGCTTGAAAATGAACTAAACACACTACGAAATCGCGGATTCGTAGGAAGTCTTGTCAAATCATCAACTCAATCAAATTATGTTAACTTTTCATCAATAGGTGCCAGCTAGGATTTATTTCTAAGGCATGCAACCATTTAAATCCATCATTTCGAATGTAGGGGTCATCATGATAGGTAATTTCAAATTTGAAAGGATTGGTGGGTTTCTTATTGCAGTTTTCATGAAAACAATCAAACAGATTGTTTTTGAATGCTAAGATTATGGTAATCTCTTACCAAAGCTTTTCTCATTTATTCTTCAAGCGAGGCTGATAAACATAAGCAAGTGAGGCTGATTTGTTACAGGAATTCAAATCCAAAGATGACAAAAGAAAGGAAAAATCACAGGTCTGGTCATTGTTTAAGAACAGAGCCTAAAGGCACAGAGGCTCTAGTCAAAGATAAATCAGTGATGTATGCTTTCAAGAAAAGAGGATGTTGGAGATTCTGTGAAAAATTGCAGGGAGGACACACTCAAGTGTCAAAGGAATTTGCTCTACATTTCACTGGTTCAAACACAAAATTTGGAATCTTAAACTTGGAATTAACCCCTGAGATCATAGCTTTGGTGACAGAGATTCCTAGTGGGCAAGATAGATGGTTCAAAAACTTCAAATTTGATATGGAACCATGTAAAATGTTTCTGAATCCAAAGTTTTTAGAAACAGACTTAACTCAGGCAACTCCAAGGAGCTACATCAAAGACGCCTATGCCAACTTTCTCTTCAACATTCCAAGGTATTTCATCTATGAGGGAAGATATCATAAAGTATATTCATATCATTTTAAACTCCTGTTACATTTTACTAGCATTATTTATTTAGATTTTCCTTTCTTCCTGTATCGAAGTATAGCCAAGATGGCATATAAAGTGCAAATGAAAATGCAAGGATGTGAAACTTCCCTTTTCCATCATTGTCTAATTAAATTGATAGTTTTACATGAACTTAAAAGAATCAACAGATAACGGTCTTCATTTTTGTTTTTATGTGGTTTTGGAGTGGAAAACCAAGGTACAGGCATTAGCCCTAAGGCTAAAGAAACCCTACCAGCAAAAACCAGTAAGCTTGTAATGACCAGGTCAAAAATATTTGTCAATTTGAAACCTAGAAAGAAAGTGAAAGAGAAAGTGAGTAAAGCATCAGTGGTTATTCTTGAGACTCCTCAACCTACAAAAGAAAATATAGCTAAGGTTAGAGAAATGACACAAGAACAATCAGCTAGTAAACCAGTTCAAAGGAGATTGACTAGAAGTCAAATTGCAAAAGCAAAGGGTAAATAAGTGATTTTAGCAGAGAGTCCAGGCTTAAAGGGAAACTTAAATGATATTTTACAAACCATTGATATTGAAGAATCCCCTCTGGTACAGGCAGATTTCATAAAATTTGATGAAGGAAAATATAAGAAGATGAAATCTTCTAAGAAACTGGAATTTGAGGATGAGGTTGCAGCATTTGTGTTTAAGCCTAGAAATCCTTTAACCAGGCAATCTAAAAATATGCAAGATTTCAATGTTGAGTTAGGAGAAAAAGAGGAAGCTTCCACTGTTCAAGAAGAGTTCATAGACCTTTCATCACCAATACCTGAAGGTGACAAAAACAAAGTATTTTCCACTCAGACAGAAAAAACCAGCTATGAAGAAATGGAACAAAGGTTGAAATCAGCTAATTATGAAATTTCTAAACTAAGGAAGAGAGAAAGAAAGCATGTTGTTGAAAAGACAAATTTCAAGAGGATAAAGGCTTTATGGGAACTTGAAAAGGTTTCCAAACCAGAAACAATAAGTAGTGAAGCTCAGTACTTTACTTGGATTGTTCCTGCAATTAAAGAGGCTAGATATGTGAGAATGATGAATGTTCAGTTAATGGCTACTAACGAGAGGCGGGAGCAAAAAAAAATGATAAAAATGATAAATCTTTGAAACAGTTTTTCCATGAAGCTAAAGATTATTTTTAAAGGAGGACATCCATTAAAGCTATTTGATGTTGATTTAAATCCTTAAAAAATCTTAAATATCCTCAAAGCTGTAGATTTTTGGAAAAAACTGTGTTAAAAGAGCATACACATCAGTTTCGTAGCGCACTACGAAACTGCTGAAGGTGAAGTTTTGGAATTTTATGCATGAATTTGGGAGGTAAGGACTGCTGGTTTTCAGATTTTAGTATTGCTAGTGGAAAGATAAATATCACAAATGAAATTTCAGATTGAAAATCAAGAGAAAGAATGGTCAAAGGAAGTGTTTTTACAGTGGTATAAAAACCTGCGCTACGAAAACAATCTATTTTCGTAGCGCAGTCATATTTAATCTCATTTTCATTTTTTCGAAGGTTTCCTTTTGCACAGGTGGAAGGTTGAAATGTTTATGGAATTTTAACACATGTTTCATATACAAAACAGTCATCAAGGCTAGAAAAATTGTTCGAAGACAAGCATGGAGGTTAAGGGCTAAAAATCAGGAAACTCTGTCTCCTGGTTTTTAGGACAGTTAGGTCATGAATCAACATGGTTTACCACAAAGCTAGAAGCATCATAAAGGTCAAAGACATGGATTAGTAGTTGTCAAACAAAGTATTTAAGTTTTAGATAAGGTTGTTTGAGACATGTTTAGGAGTTTCACTCCTATTTGTATTAGAACTCCTAGAAGACAGTTAGCTGTCAATTTGTAATTAAGAGTTTGTTTTATGAGTAGATAGGTGTCAATTTTAGAAATTTGAATTCTCCTAATGATGGATCATGGAATCCAAGAGATGTAAAGACTTTATATGAAGCATGAGGTCGAATTCCTCAAGGTTGGCATTTTTTCATTAGCAAAGCAGTTGTGTTATTGTATGTTACTGTGATCTTTCAACTTAATACAGAGATCAGTTTTACTACTCAAGATTCACAAGGGGTTTATGTGTTTGACATTACTATGGAATTTTTTAATTACCTATTTGCAGTGGTATGAGCATGTGTTACTTAGAATTCATTGAATAATTCTCTAACTTACTTCACATGCTTGTAGACTATGCTTATTCACTGTGTTATTGTTTTCACTTATAAACCTAGACTCCAAGTGCCTTGACTTCCATGTTTGATAGATTATGATGTTTTGTTGAAGAATATCTTGACTCCGTGGCCCAATGAGTGTTTTCTAATCTGTAATTCAACCAGTTATACAATTTTGTCCTTTTATTTCTAGAGTTATCCATCTAATCATTAATTGAAAATCTTAAAAACCTATTGAGAGAGCCCTCTCAGGTTGAGGAGGCTAAGCCTCATCCAAAAGATTGGTATGAAAGAGTTACTTAGAGTCTACTTGATCAGCAGCCTATCAGGGTCAGATTTTGTGATAACATTTTGGTGCGTCTACCGGGAGCCTGAAGATTATTCATTCCCAAAATCAAGAAGCTGAACTTCTGAAGGTAGCAGGAGCTCAGAAAGTTTTTCGAGGCTGCATCTACCTTGGTGACTCCATACATTTTCAAAAGTTTAAAGGTGGCTTCGAGAAGGAGATACACACGGAGCAATCATGATCCCCATCCACCTACCATTTTGTACAATCCAAACACTATTTCAAGAGGCAGTCAAAGAATTTCAGAAATATCAGGTACTCCATTCCCTTCGAAATCTTTCTCCTCTAAAATATTAAGAAGTCTTGAAGACAAAAGAGTTGATGGTAAAATTCATGAAGTGTTGTTTAGATCAGAAAGTGAAAAGGAACTCATTGATATTATCTTAGACTTGCAAAAGAGAGGAATTGACACTTCAGCCCTAGTAACATAAGAAGAAAAAGAAGAATTTTGGGAAGCTGTTACCTCTGAGTTGTTGTTAGAAAAAGAGTGTCTAGATAAATTAAAAGAACTTGACCCTTTCAAAGTTTTGCTGAAATCAAAAGCTGGTTTACCCCTTCCAAATTGAAGCTCAATTGTTAGTGGCTTACAAAAACCAAATAGTCCTCCTCATATCAGTTCTTCATCTTTTGTTTCTGCAATTCCTACAACTACTGTTCATCCTTTAAGCATGGTTGCTCCTACTAGGTATGCACCACTTGTACTCCCTGTTGTTTTGCATGACCTTCCTAGTAAATATGTTTCTAGGATCCCTACTTGGGGTAGTGATGAAGAAATCACAGCAGAAGAAAATGTAGATAGATTTAATGATTTTACAGACAGAGAAGAAGTTGATGATGAAGATGTGAAGTTAAGACTATTTGCATAAATTTTTACCTATGAAGTTAGAAAATGGTTTAAAGCTCTCACACCGGGAAGTATTCGAACTTGGGATGAGTTTGAAGAAAAAATTTTGATAAAATGGGGAAATAGAACCAATCCAGTTCAAGCACTTACTGAATATAACAGCCTTAGAAGGGCATTTGATGAATCTGTCCAAAACTTTTCAAAGAGATTTAATAAAAAAATTTACTCAATTCCATCTCATTTGAAACCTCCGGAAGCCTTAGCACAAATGAGATATGTTGAAGCATTTGATTATGAATTTTCTATCTTGTTGAGAGAAAGAGAATCACCTACACTTTCCGAAATGCAAAGTGATGCAGTAAAGGTAGAGGTAAACATGATAGTTGCTAAAAAGTCAAAAATGGGAAAAACTAAATTGAAAGAAGAAGAGAAACCTTCCACTTCAACTTTTGAAGATAAATTTGACTCAATGATGAAAACCATGGAGAAGTTGATGGATAGGTTAGCTCTTGGAAACACCTCTGCTCCTCCTGTGCAACAAGAACCTCAATTTAGGAATCCTCAATTTACGAGACCTCAAAACCAACAAAGGCCCAGAGAAAATAGAAATCAGCAGCCTGATCCTTCAATGAGACCTCCTTTTCAGCAGAATTTGGTAGATGAAGAAGATGAGCCTGAAATTCCTGAATAATCTATCCATTTTCTTGACGAAGAGATGTCAAGAATTTTCTTGACTAAAGAAGAGCATGATGAGTCAGATTTGGCTAATCAAGTAGAATAATCATCAAATTATTTTAAGGGGTATCAGCATGCCATTTTTGAGATGCAAAAACAATATAATCTCAGAAACATAAATGTGCCTGTCATTGCAAACAAAGAGTAGCCTAAGAAAGATGCTCCAAAGGTTGCTGAAGCCAAAAATAATACCCCAAATATTGCTAAAGGTAAGAAAGACACTCCACTTGGTAAGCAAGACACTCAACTTCCTCCTCCTATCAAAGAAGATGAAAAATATGTTTCTATTTTCAACCTTGAGAATGAAATTTCAAAGATTAAAATATCAGTCCTATTTAGCGAGATTCTCAAGGTAAATGAATATAGAAGCATGATTGTTAAACTGTTAAACTCACACCAGGAGCTGCTGATAATTTGAATGTCCAAGAAGATAATCCTACTATATATTTGGGTCCAAGGCTAGAAGATGAACAAAATGAAGAGTTTCCTCATTTTTATGTAAGCATTAGTATTCATGATATGACTTTACACAATGCTATGTTGGATTCAGGAGCTTCTCATAACCTTATTCCCAAAGTAATCATGGAAAGGATGGGGTTACAAATAACAAGACCATATAAGGATTTATTTTCTTTTGATTCAAAAAGAGTTCAATGTATCGATTTAATCAAGGATGTGGTTGTTGTTCTAACACAAACTCCAGCAAAGATGGTTGTTATGGACATTGTTGTGGCTAATGTTCCGCCAAAGTTTGGAATGTTATTGTTAAGATCATGGGCAGCCAAAATCAAAGGCACAATGCAGATGGACCTTACCTATGCCAATATTCCTGTTTTTGGTGAGCAAAGGAGATTGTATTGAGAGACTAGAATGGATTACATGGTAAGTAGCAAAGATAAACCTCAAAAATTTCCTATTTATGCCTTTGATACTGAACTTGGATCTGCTATTCTTTTAAATGAGTCAGCTGATAGTATTGAGGAAGAAATGAGAGCAGAAAATCAGCATTCAAAAAATCAGCAAGTAAATCACAAAGAGATGGAGGGATAGTGGTCATTTTATTTTGATGGATCAACAGGAAAAGAAGGGGTAGGAGCAGGGATTTGGATTACAAGTCCAAATGATGAGAGTAAGTTTTACTCTTACAAACTGAATTTTGATTGCACAAACAACATGGCTGAATATGAATCTTTGATTTTGGGTTTAGATGTTTTGAAAAGAATGAAGGCTCAAAATATTTCTGTTTTTGGAGATTCAGAATTGGTTATTAGACAAGTTGAAGGTGTTTATCAAACGAAGGATGTAATAATGAGAGCATACATAAATCTAGTTTTAGACATGTTGGAGAAATATCAAGCCTATTCTTTCACTATCAAAACTAGAGACCAAAATTCTATTGCTGATTCTCTGGCTATCTCTGCAAGTCTTTTCATCATTCCTATTCATTCTTCTGAAAAATATGAGATCGAAGTTCGCCATAGACCAGCTATACCAGATAATATCACCAATTGGCAAGTTTTTGAAGATGATCAACAGGTAAGGAATTTTATTGAGTTGAAAGAAGAATTTGAAAGTACACAAGTAGATCAACAAAACATGTTTGTTGAATCAAAAGAAAATTATGAAGTTTTGCAACTAAAGAATAATTCAATACCAAAGGGTCTTATTCCTCTTGAGAAAATTTTTTATCAGAATGATGTTTCCAAATCACCAAAGATACAAGCTGATGAAGAGGAAGTAGAGAGCTGTAATCTTGGTACATTAGCTTTGCCTAAAATGATCAAAATTTCAAAGTTTCTTTTAGCTGATATGAAATTCAAATATATTGAGACGATGAAGATATTTATTGATGTTTTTTCTTGGAGTTATGATGATTTAAAGGAGTATGATCCTTCCATTATTCAGCATACTATTCCTATTAAATAAAATGAAAGACCTTTCAAGCAAAAATTAAGGATAATTAATCCTCTTCTCATGCCATTGATCGAAAAAGAGATTAAGAAACTCTTTGATGCTAAAATCATTGTTCCAATCATATTCTCAAATTGGCTTGCAAATTTGGTACCGGTTAGAAAGAAGAGTGGAGAAATCAGAATTAGTATTGACTTAAGAAATTTGAACAAGGCTTCACTAAAGGACAACTATCCTCTTCCCAAGATGGATTAAATTCTGTAAAATATTGTTGGTTCTCAGAGAATGTCTATGCTTGATGGTTTTTCATGTTATAATCAGATTCTTGTACATCCAGATGATTAGGAAGAAACAGCCTTCACAACACCATAGGGCACATTCATGTACGCCAATATGCCTTTTGGTCTCATGAATGTGGGAGCTACTTTTCAAAGAGAAATCGACATTGCTTTTTCTGAAGAAAAGGACAAGAGGGTGGTTGATTATCTTGATGATATAACAGTCTTTTCAAAGAAAGAAGAAGATCATTTGAAACACCTAAAAAGGATTCTGTTGAAATGTAGAATGTTTGGTATCTCTCTTAATCCTACCAAAAGCATATTTGCTTTAACTACAAGCAAGTTACTTGGTCATATTATTTCTGAATATGTAATTAGGATTGATCCTAATAGAGTTAAGGCAATTCAAAAAGTAGATATGCCAAGAAGTAGGAAAGAGATTCAATCATTTCTTGGGAAAGTGAATTTTGTTAGGCGTTTCATTCCTAACTTTGCTAAGATTGTCAAAGATATAACAAGGATGTTAAAGAAAGGAATTGAGATTAAATGGAAAGCAGAGGCAAAGCAACCTTTTGAAGAAATCAATAAGGCACTCACACAAGCACCGGTACTCATCAGTCCAAATTTTTCCAAAGAATTTCTGGATTTTACATTCGCTTCAGAAAATACAATTGCCGGAGTTTTGCTACAAAAAGGAAAGCAAGGTACTGAACAGCCTATCTCTTTCTTTAGTAGAACATTAGAAAATTCTGAGTTGAAGTATAATATTCTAGAAAAGTAGACCTATGCTTTGGTGAAGGCTATCAAAGATTAAAGATTTTACATTCTGCATTCTCACATTGTGGCATTTGTTCCAAGTGTTGTAGTAAGAGACATCTTAACTCAGTCAGATCCCGATGGTAAGAGGGGAAAATGGATTGCAAAATTGTTGGAATATGATATAGACATAAAACTAACCAAATTAGTGAAGGGACAAGGCTTGGCGAAGTTAATGACTCAATCAAACTTGGACTGTCTTGATATAAATCTGAATGCAGAAATATCAGAAATTTCTGATGATGAAGAAGAATTGGTCCAAATTGATGAGAAATACATTACTTCATGGTGGTATAAGGATGTGGTTTTTGTTATACAACATCACAAAGCTCCCGCTGATCTAAAAAAGTCCAAAGCAAGGTTTGTTAAGATGAAATCTTTGAGATATTTTGTTTTTGACAGAAATCTGCCTTGGAAAGATACAGGTGGAATTTTGTTGAATTGTTTACTTGAAGAAGAGGCTGATAAAGTCATTGAAGAATTCCATAAAGGTGATTGTGGAGGACACCATTATTGGAAGGCTACAGCAAATATGATTCTAAGAGCGGGATATTTTTGGCCAACCATGTTTAAAGACATTTACAAAAGAATTGTTGCATGTCATGAATTCCAAATTTTTGAAGGAAGAAGAAAGCTTGTACCTCTACCTTTGGTTCCTATCAATGTGGAAGAACCTTTTCAGCAGTGGGGGTTAGACTTTATTAAAGAGATACATCTATTATCATCAATACAGCATCGCTGGATTCTCACAACAACGGACTAGTTCACCAAATGGATAGAGGTGTTGGGAAAAATACCGAGAGGAGGGTGAATCGCATTTAGGACTTACTCAAATCTTTTTACTTTTTCTTACTTCAAAACCCATACGCGACTTTCCTGACGCCAACTTGCGTATACACGCGGATATCCTTAATAAAACATGCGTATGTCCAGAAATCTTATTATGCAGATAATTCTTCACTTATATCATTCCATCATTCATTCATTAGATGTTCAATAATCAGTAAACATATGCAGTAAGAACAGAGTAAATCATCACACATAAGAAACACACATGAAAACCAGGATTTTTAGGTGGAAACCCAATTCGGGAGAAAACCACCGCTGTCGTTGTCTCAGCCTTCAATATTTTATTATAAAGAAAACATCTTACAACCATGTAATGGCGCAAACTCATACCAGCACGCAGGTACCCACCTGCAGAAGGCTACAACCTTCTCTCGTTTACCAGCCTCTCCTGGAAGGGAGCTACAACCCCCTGCTCTCGTTTACCAGCCTCTCCTGGAAGGGAGCTACTACCCCCTTACTGAAGGCTTCGACCCTCAGCTCCACTGCAGACCACGTTTCATCAATTTTCAAACTGGATCAAACAGCTTCAATACAACCCTTCACTTATCAACAATCATACTTTGACCATTGCTTCCAACAGAATAGTGAAACCACTGTAACCAGAATATCAGAGATAACCCAGACTTCAGAATAGATATGCAGAATCACATTCAACCTTGAGCAACTATAAGTTCAGATACCATAAGCACCTTTGTTTAAACAGATCCGCGTATACACGTGCTTTTCATGAAACGAACCCGCGTATACATCTGTGCATTTTTCAGAACAACCCTAACTACCCATACGCTCCTTTGTTTAAACAGATCAGAGTATACACGCGCTTTTTATGAAATGAACCTGCGTATAGATCTATAAAAGATAAAATTTGCAGAACAGACCAAATCTATGAACTTACCCAGATTTCTTCAATTTATTCAACATATTTGCGCCAGGTCTTCAATACTTCTTTTTAGATCATCCTAGAGATTCATCATTTCCAGATCTAGAGATTTTGAATCTTCATCATATTCATAGGTGCATCATAGATTCAGATCTATTGATTAAGAACAGAGTTCAACCGTACAGATAAACTTCAGAGTGAAGTATTCATTAAAGCCCAGACCCCTACCTCCTTTGTACAATGATCTTTTTCTCCTTATATAGGATTAGCCTTTATCAATACCATGAGTCAAAACCACACCACTTCCGATGGTATTCCTGGACGGGACCAAATAGATAATCAAGCGCTCAATACAATGGGTCAATACCATGGTAGTAACCCCTGGTTTTACACATTTAGAGTGCAATTAGGCATACGCGACTTAGCACGTACTTTTCCGCGTACATACGCTACTTCGCCTAAGCAAACCCGCGTATGCATAGTGACATGTCTTATTCATCATTTCTCTGGCCCTTTCTGATGTTTCTTTCTTCTGTACTCCTTAGCTGATCTATAGATACATCATCTGTACATATTTGACACATAGGTTGCAACTCATCTAGTCAGTTTCCTTCAAGAGCAACTTCATCAAACAGGTTGCTATCCAAAGACAACTTCATCACATCATATAGCCAATTCTCATCTCATCAAGTAGATTACCATCAAAGACAACACATGCCAACAATATTCACATCAGATTTACATCATTAATAAACTCATCAAGCATCAAGAACAACTTCATCAAGTAGGTTGCCATCATCTTCATCAAGTGGGTTGCCATCAAGGACAACACTCTGCATCATATTGCCAACAATCTCCCCCTTTGGACTTGATGGAAACCACGATGGTGTTTGACCACAACAGATAGATACATTAAGCATAATGATATTCTCCCCTTATTCAAACACCATGTCACTCTCCCCCTTTGACATCAAGGGCAAAGGGCAGATCAAAACCAACACAAGGTTGTTTTCTCCTCATGTAGATAGAAGAGCGCTGTAGATCTGATGTGCACTGAAGTTACCATGCTCCCCCTGAATTCATGCTAAAAGTTCAAACATATTTTTCAATGAAGTACATGACTCTATGACCTTCCTATCACCAAGGACTCATACTTACATCAAAGATCCAACCAAGTGGATTTACATATGAGAGTCAAGTACCCAACCAAGTGGGTTTACACATTTTGACTCAACTACCCAACTAAGTGGGTTTACACATTTGAACAAGTCCTTACATGTCTGAATATTACAATTTTACATCATAGGTCTCATCATGACCTTTTCATCAAATTACAAATATGAATTTTTATGACCACTACCAAAAAGACCTCAAGAAAGAGATCACATTTCAGAATCATCATAATGCCAACAATGCATTACACTCAGCAAGGCTAATGCTCCCCCTGAAACTGTGCTCTTGTTCTTGAGCCATCTCACTGTTTTCCTTAACAGAAAAGCATACGCTTCTGTCTCCATTGGAACTCGCGTGTATACACGACTTTGCTTCATAAAACCCGCGTATGGAAAGTGAAAAACTGAAAATTTTACATTCCTTCTTCTCCCCCTGAATCTGTACCACCTGTACCTGTCTTCTTTTGTCACATCAGATGCACTGTCAGAAATAAACATAACCAGAATTACCAAAACCAACCATGGGAATCATCATACATTGCTCCCCCTGAACACTTTCAACAACCAATCATCAAGGCATCTTTGCCCAATATCAGAGAATGAAACAGAAATATAAGATCTGAAACATCATCAGAGATACCAAACAGTACTGCAGCTGAGCTAAAAAATGCTGACCCAAAACAAAATTTGTCAGCAACTAACCATACGCGGTTTTCTGTGTATAAACCCGCGTATATACTCGACTGTCTTTCAGGAAACCCGCGTATCCAATTTAATCTTCTGAATTTAAGCAGTTCTGATTTTCTGCAAGGCAGAGACTACTCCCAGCTTCTGTCTGAGATATTCGAACGCTTCCCTGGGCAGAGGTTTGGTAAATATATCAGCAACTTGTTCTTTAGAGGGAACATACTCCAACTTCACCTTTTGTTCAAGCACTTGTTCACGTAAGAAGTGATACTTGATGGGAATGTGCTTGGTCTTAGAATGCATAACAGGATTCTTTGAGATACTGATGGCGCTTGTATTATCACACATGATGGAGATAGGAGGTGAACATTTGATTTGAAAATATTGTAAGGTTTGCATCATCCAAAGAAGTTGAGTGCAACATGATGCGGCCGCCACATATTCTGCTTATGCTGTAGATAAGGCAATAGAGTTTTGCTTCTTGCTGAACCAAGATACTAGCCGGGGCCCCATATAGAATGCACCACCACTAGTGCTTTTTCGATCATCAACATTTCCAGCCCAATCTACATCAGTGTAAGCATGAAGAGTGAGATCAACATTCTTTGGATACCATAGTCCAAAATCTTGAGTTCCTTGTAGATATTTGAATATTTTTTTGACAGCCTGAAGGTGAGTCTCTTTTGGATTAGCTTGGAATCGTCCAACAATCCCAACTGCATGCATAATGTCTGGTCTCATCCCAGTGAGATACAGAAGACTTCCTATCATAGATCTATATTCTGGTTGATTTACCGTGGGAGAATCATCATGAGAACTGAGATTACATCCGGTTATCATTGGTGTACTTACAGGTTTGCACTCTTCCATGCCATACTTCTTCAGAATTTGCTTAAGGTATTTTTCTTGTGACAAGAATATACCATCTGTAGTTTGATGCACTTGCAAGCCAAGAAAGAATGTTAGTTCCCCAAGTAAAGACATTTCAAATTCTTGCTGCATGACAGAAGCAAATTTATGACTCATAGATTCTTCATTACTTCCAAAAATGATATCATCAACATATACAACCACAATCAAAAGTTTATCATTTTCAATTTTTGTGTATAAGTTGCTATCAGCAGACCCCTTTGAAAATCCTTGTTGATGAAGATATTTGTCGAGACGATAATACCATGCCCTTGGAGCTTGTTTGAGACCATATAGAGCCTTTTTAAGTCTACAAACAAGATTTTCATCATTTCCCAAAATGAATCCTTCTAGTTGTTCTATATAAACTTCTTCTTCTAGATCACCATTGAGGAAAGCAGATTTGACATCCATTTGATAAACTTTGATTTGTTGAAAACTTGAAAAAGCAAGAAACATTCTTATGGCTTCAAGTCTAGCTACAGGAGCAAAAGTTTCTTCAATGTCTATACCTTCTTGTTGAGTATACCCCTTGCAAACAAGTCTAGCTTTGTTTCTTACAACATCCCCATTCTCATTTAACTTGTTTTTGAATATCCATTTAGTTCCAATGACATTTTTGTTATGAGGTCTTGGTACTAATTCCCAAGTATGATTCTTTTCAATTTGATCCATCTCTTCATTCATGGCTTGAACCCAACATTCATCTTTGCTAGCTTGATTGACATTGTGAGGTTCAATAGTGGATAGAAATGCCAGATAGCTAGAAGATCCCACAAGAGTCCTTCTTGTTTGTACACCTGATCCCTTATCTCCCAAAATTTGAGATTATGGATGATTCTTTTGAACATATCTGGATGGAGCTTTTTCAGATAAATCATCTTCAGGTTCTTCATTGGGTTCACTGTCTATATCATTGCTATTTGATGTAGAAGTACATAAGTCACCATCGTCTTCATTTGTTGTTTGTTTTTCTTCTTTTGGGGCTGCAGGAGACTCATCAATAACAACATCAATACATTCAAAAATCTTTCGAAGTCTTTTATTGTAACATTTATATGCTCTACTCCTAGAGGAGTATCCAAGAAGTATTCCTTCATCTGCTCTAGGTTCAAACTTGCCAAGTTTTTCATCATTATTTTTGATAAAGCATTTGCTTCCAAAAACTCTAAAATGCTTCACAATGGGAGGATTACCATACCAGAGTTCATATGGCGTTTTATCACTATTTACACGAACATGTGCCTTGTTAAGAATATTTACCGTTGTATGTGCTGCTTCTCCCCAAAAAGTGTCAGGTGTTCCAGAATCATCAAGCATAGCTCTGGCCATTTGTTGAACTGTTCTATTCATTCTTTCTGCTACGCCATTTTGTTGTGGAGTGCCAGCTACAGAAAACTGTCTTTTTATGCCATGTTGTTCAAAAAATTGAATGAATTCATTTGATGTATATTCTCCTCCTCGATCAGATCTAAGACACTTGATTTTTAGATCTAATTCATTTTCAACCAGTGCTTTGAAGATCTGAAATTTCTCAAATGCTTCATCTTTGTGTTTAATCAACCCAATCCAGCACATTCTAGAGAAATCATCAATAAATAAGATATAGTATTGTTCACCACATGGTGACTTTTTCCTCATAGGTCCACATATGTCAATATGAATGAGTTCAAGAGGCTTACTTGATGATCCTTCCTTGGCATTAAATTGCACTCTAGTTTGCTTACCGAATTGGCAAGATTTGCATATGATACTTTTAGGTAGAGTAATATTGGGAAGATCACGAACAACTTTGAGTCTGCTTGATTTGTTGATTTGAGAGAAGCTCAGATGCCCCAACCTTCTATGCCATAGCCAGTTTTCTAAAGATTTACTCAAGTAACATTGTTCTTTGCAGTTCTTCAATACATACAGGTTGCTTGGAGTTCTTTTTCCTTTTATAATTGTTTTACCTGTATCAAGATCATGAACCACACATTCTTTTGAACTAAAGACAACTTCAATTCCTTGATCACACATTTGACTTACAATTAACAGGTTATGCCTTAATCCATCCACATACATGACATCATTAGCCTTCACCTTTTCTCTTAGAAACACATACCCTTTTCCTTTAATTACAGCAGGAGTATCATTTCCAAAAGTAACTTTCTTTTCCTTTTCTAGAGCACTATATGCACGAAGTTTGTTTTTGTCACCTGTCATGTGTCTTGAGCATCCACTATCAATGTACCATTGATTTTCTTCACCTTCTGCAAATAACGCTATGCCACAATTTTCAACCTGTAATTCCTTCTTTTTCCATACTTTGGAGCTTGAAGGAACATGTTCTTTTGGCTGAACTTTTCTCCTGCATTCAGATTCTTCATGGCCAAAATTATTGCAATAAGCACATTCAACTTCATTTTGAAGAGGAGAAAAGTTGTTATAAGTATTATTCTTTGTTTCAATATCAATCCTTTTCTTTCTTGCTTCTCTTGTCATGATGGTTTTATATGCAACACATTGAACAACTTTATGACCAAAATTGTGACATGAGAAACATTGTCCATTGAAAAAGAAATTTCTGCGATCATGAAATCTTCTACTTGAATTTACCTGTTGATTGGTGTTTCTTTGAAAGACATTCCTGTTAGTGTTCTTTGAATTGAGATGATCATGATTTACCTGTAAAGATTCTTTATTCCCTTGCTGAGTGGCAGCATGTTGTATACCAGCTGTAGTTGCTTTTAGATAATTTGGTGTTGAAGCCTGAGAAGATTCTCCGATATATCCAAGACCTGTCTTTATAAGGGGAGAACGTTGTACCTTGATAATATCATCTAAGGTTTCAGATCCTTTAGCAAATATAAGATTCAGAGTCTTTAATTTCTCAAGTTCTTTTCTTAGACTTACTACTTCACACTCTAATTTCTCATTGTGTTTCTCTTTTTCTTCAAGCTGATTTTTCAGAGTTTCTATGATTATTTTACTCTCTTCTAAGCAAATTTTGAGTTGATTTTTTTCATCAAGAAAATCATTGTCTTCTAGAGCATCCACAAAAGTATCCTTTTCTTCTCTAGATTCTTTTTCAAATGCCATGAGAAGTCTAAGATCTTGTTCACATTCTTCCTCACTATCAGATAACCCATCACTGTCTTCATGAGTATAGTAACTCTTTCTAGTGCTAAAACGATTCTTATTCATTCTTGCTACTTCCTTCCCCTTTTTATGTGTTTCTTTATAAGGAAACTTAACAACATAATGACCAACTCTTCCACAATCAAAACATTTGAAAGGAAGCTTACCTCTGAACCGTCCTATGCCAAGTTGAAGTTTCTTTACAAAATTAACCTCATCTTCTTTTGAGATATATCCTGATCCTTCTGCTTCTTGTACTTCTTTTCCTTTTGTAGAAGCTCTAAAGACGACTTCTTTGAATTCAGATGGTCCTCCTCTTCTCATTTCATAAGCAGTCAGTATGCCATGAAGTTGCACCACAGTAAGATTTTGAAGATCCTATTTTTCTTCAAGAGCAGAAACTTTTGACTCAAATTTTGCCATTAGTGATCTTAAAATTTTCTCAACCAAAGTAGATTCGGCTATTGTTTCTCCCATATTTCTCATACGATTTACAACATCATCAAGACGTAAAAAGAAATTGGCAATACTCTCATTACTATGCATCTTTAAATTTTCATATTCAATTCTGAGAGTTTGGAGTTTTGAACCTTTTACCTTTGCATCACCTTCATAAATTAGAATGATTTTGTCCCATATTTCCTTTGCTATATTCAGCTGCATGACCTTGACAAATTCGGATTCAGTTAGACTTCTCAATAGAGCATTGACCGCCTTCGCATTTGTTTCATAATTCTTCTTTTCCGTCGGATTTGTTGGTACTGTGGTTGGATATTGATATCCTCCTTCAACAATGGCCCATACATCTACTCCCAGAGACTGAAGATAAGATCTCATCCTTGTTTTCCAGAAGATTAAATTGTTTCCGTTAAAGAGCGAAGGCCTGATAGATGCTAATCCCTCTTGATTGCTCATCTTGCTTGATCTTCCTTCTAGCGGCTAAGCTTTTTTAGAAGGACCTTCTTTGATACCAATTGTTGGGAAAAATACTGAGAGGGGGGGGTGAATCAGTATTTAGGACTTACTCAAATCTTTTTACTTTTTCTTACTTCAAAACCCATACACGACTTTCTTGATGCCAACTCGCGTATACACGCGGATATCCTTAATAAAACATGCGTATGTCCAGAAATCTTATTATGCAGATAATTCTTCACTTATATCATTCCATCATTCATTCATTAGATGTTTAATAAACAGTAAACATATGCAGTAAGAACAGAGTAAATCATCACACATAAGAAACACACATGAACACCAGGATTTTTAGGTGGAAACCCAATTTGGGAGAAAACCACTGCTGCCGTTGTCTCAGCCTTCAATATTTTATTCTAAATAAAACATCTTACAAACATGTACTAGCGCAGACTCAAACCAGCATGCAGGCACCCACCTGCAAAAGGCTACAACCTTCTCTCGTTTACCAGCCTCTCCTGGAAGGGAGCTACAACCCCCTGCTCTCGTTTACCAGCTTCTCCTGGAAGGGAGCTACTACCCCCTTACTGAAGGCTTCGACCCTCAGCTCCACTGCAGACCACGTTTCATCAATTTTCAAACTAGATCAAACAGCTTCAATACAACCCTTCACTTATCAACAATCATACTTTGCCCATTGCTTCCAACAGAACAGTGAAACCACTGTAACCAGAATATCAGAGATAACCCAGACTTCAGAATAGATATGCAGAATCACATTCAACCTTGAGCAACTATAAGTTCAGATACCATATGCGCATTTGTTTAAACAGATCTGTGTATATACGCACTTTTCACGAAACGAACCCACATATACATCTGTGCATTTTTCAGAACAACCCTAACTGCCCATACGCGCCTTTACTTAAACAGATCCGTGTATATACACGCTTTTCACGAAACGAACCCGCATATACATCTATAAAAGATAAACTTTGCATAACAGACCAGATATATGAACTTACCCAGATTTCTTCAATTTCTTCAACAGATTTGCGCCAGGTCTTCAATACTTCTTTTCAGATCATCCTATATATTCATCATTTCCAAATCTAGAGATTTTGAACCTTCATCATATTCATAGGTACATCATAGATTCAGATCTATCGATTAAGAACAGAGTTCAACCATACAGATAAAATTCAGAGTGAAGTATTCATTTAAAGCTCAGACACTTGCACACCTTTGCACAATGATCTTCTTCTCCTTATATAGGTTTAGCCTTTATCAATACCATGAGTCAAAACCACACCACTTCCGATGGTATTCCTGGACGGGACCAAATAGATAATCAAGCGCTCAATACAATGGGTCAATACCATGGTAGTAACCCCTAGTTTTACACATTTAGAGCGCAATTAGGCATACGCGACTTAGCACGTACTTTTCCGTGTACATTGACATGTCTTATTCATCATTGCTCTGGCCCTTTCTGAAGTTTCTTTCTTCTGTACTCCTTAGCTGATCTGTAGATACATCATCTATACATATTTGACACATAGGTTGCAACTCATCAAGTCAGTTTCCTTCAAGAACAACTTCATCAAACAGGTTGCTATCCAAAGACAACTTCATCACATCATATAGCCAATTCTCATCTCATCAAGTATATTACCATCAAAGACAACACATGCCAACAATCTTCACATCATATTTACATCATTAATAAACTCATCAAGCATCAAGAACAACTTCATCAAGTGGGTTGCCATCATCTTCATTCAGTGGGTTGCCATCAAGGACAACACTCTACATCATATTTCCAACAAGAGGTGACGAAGGCAAGCTAATGAATCTGTAATTATTTCTTTTCTAGAGAATAATATATTGTCTAGATTTGGCTGCCCCATGAAGATTATAACAGATAATTCTCAAGCATTTAAGTCTCAGAAAATGATCCATTTATGTCATCAATACCATATCACTCTTGGACACTCTACAACATACGCAAGGAAATGGTCTTGCTGAATCATCAAATAAGAGTATTGTAAGAATCATCAAAAAGGTATTACAGGAGAACAAGAAAGCTTGGCATCTAAAGCTGAAGTATGCCTTGTGGGCTGATAGGATATGTACAAAGAGATCAATTGGGACTTCGCCATAAGAATTAGTTTATGGTGCTGAAGTTGTTTTTCCGACATCACTTGGGGTTTTGGTCATGAAATTAATTCAAGGACTTGAAAAGGAACCAAACGCCATTCAAAGGAGGATTAACCAACTAATAGCTTTGCAGGAAAAGAGAAATGAAGTTTATGACATCCATCAGCATGTTCAAAACAGAATTAAAAATACATTTGACAGGAAGATTAAAGAAAATAGTTTCCAAATACAAGACAAAGTGCTAAAATGGGAGGCAAAAATTGAGGAAAAGGGCAAGCATGGTAAGTTTGAAAATTTATGGAAGGGTCCTTTTAAGATTGTTGGTTTTCATGGGAACAACACTTACATATTGCAGGAAATTGATGGAGGATCATATGCTGGAGGGCCTGTTAATGGCAGGTTCCTAAAGCATTATACTTGCTGAAGTTTTATCAATCACTCATGACATTGTACATATTCCATCTTTGTTAGTTTTATTGTTAATAATGACAAGTTGAAACGAAGAGCTTAAGCCCAAGGTGAAGGCCCAAGCAGTTTGAAGAAGATGCTTGTCAAATTAAATAAAATTTTTTATGTTTTTATCAAAAATGGATAGCACTGGAGCTACGGGTTCTTAGTGTACCACATGGGCATACTATCCCTAGTGGAGCCACTGTTATCACCATAAAAGTTTTTTCTAAACTTGGACAGTTTACATTGTTCTTAGTCATGGCCTTAGATAGGTTTTGGGTCATTTGATGCTTTAATAGGTAGGTGATAGGGTAAGAGTCTCAAAAGTCTTATTTTCACATCCAAATAAAGTAAAACAACCTTATTCCATGTCTTAAAGGTCTCACATCCTCTTTAGAAATCATATTTTAAACCATTTGAAAAAAGTTTTGGAATTAACCACGAAACAACGTTTTCGTAGCACAGACAGTGCAAAAAGCCTTTTTTGCGCTATGAAAGCGCTGCTATTTTCGTAGCGCAAATCCCTGAAAATGAACTAAGCGTGCTACGAAAGCGTGGATTCGTAGGCAGTCTTGTCAAATCATCATTTCAATAAAATTCTGTTAATTTTTCATCATTAGGTGTCAGCGAGTAGTCATTTCTAAGGCATGCAACCATTCAAATCCATCATTTCGAATATATGGGTCATCATGATAGGTAATTTCAAATTCAAAAGGATTGGTGGGTTTCTTATTGCAGTTTGCATGCAAACACTCAAACAGATTGTTTTTGAATGCTAAGCTTATGGTAATTTCTTACCAAAGCTTCTCTCATCTATTTTTCAAGCGTGATTGATCACCATTAACAAGTGAGGCTGATTTGTTACAGGAATTTAGAGGCAAAGATGACAGAAGAAAGGAAAAATCACAGGTCTGGCCGTTGTTTAAGAACAGAGTTTGAAAGCACAAAGGCCCTAGCCAAAGATAAATAAGTGATGGAGGCTTTCAAGAAAACAAGGTGTTAGAGATTTTGTGAAAAATTGTAGGGAGGACACAGTCAAGTGTCAAAGGAGTTTTCTCTACATTTCACTGGCTCAAATACAAAAATTGGAATCTTAAACTTGTCAGTAACCCTTGAGATCATCGCTTTGGTGACAGAGATTCCTAGGGGGCAAGATAAATGGTTCAAAAACTTCAAATTTGATATGGAACCATGTAAAGTGTTTTTGAAGCCAGAGTTTGCATAAACAAACTTAACCAAGGCAACTCCAAGGAGCTACATCAAAGACATCTATGCCAACTTGCTCTTCAACATTCAAAGGTATTTTACCTATGAGGGAAGATATCATAAAGTATATTCATATCATTTTAAAGTCTTGATGCATTTTACTGGCATGATTTCTTTAGATTTGCCTTTTTTCTTGTATCGAAGTATAGCTAAGATGGCAGATAAAGTGAAAATGAAAACTCAAGGATGTGAAACTTCCCTTTTTCATCATGGTCTAATTAAACTGATAGTTTTGCATGAAATTCAAAGGATCAACATAGAATGGTCTTCATTTTTGTTTTTATGTGGTTTTGGAGTGGAAAACCAAGATACAGGCATTAACCCTAAGGCTAAAGAAACCCCACCAACAGAAACTAGTAAGCCTGTAATGACCAGGTCAAAAATATTTGTTAAGCTGAAACCTAGAAAGCAAGTGAAAGAGCAAGTGAGTAAAGCATCAATGGTTATTCTTGAGACTCCTCAACCTACAAAAGAAAAGATAGATGAAATTAAAGAAATAACACAAGAACAGTCAGGTAACAAACCAGTTCAAAGGAAATTGGCTAGAAGTCAAATTGCAAAGGAGAATGGTAAATCAGCGATCTCAGGAGAAAGTCGAGGCTTTAAAGGTAACTTAAATGATATTTTAGAATCCATTGATATTGAAGAATCCCCTTTGGTACAGGCAGATTTCATAAAATTTGATGAAGGAAAACCTAAGAAGATGAAATCTTCTAAGAAACTAGAATTTGAGGATGAGATTGCAGCATTTGTGTTCAAGCCCAGAAAGCCTTTAACCAGGTAATCTAAAATGATGCAAAATTTCAATATTGAGTTAGGGAAAACAGAGGAAGCTTCCACTGTTCAGGAAGATTTTATAGATCTTTCATCACCAATACCTGAAGGTGATAAAAACGGGGTATTTTCCACTCAGACAGAAAAAACCAATTATGAAGAAATGGAAGAAAGTTTGAAATCAGCTAATTAAGAAATTTATAGACTAAGGAAGAGAGCAAGAAGACATGCTACTGAAAAGAAAAATTTCAAGAGGATAAAGGCTCTATGGGAACTTGAAAAGGCTTCCAAACCAGAAACAATAAGCAGTGAAGCTCAGTACTTTACTTGGATTGTTCCTACAATTAAAGAGGCTAGATTTGTGAGAATGATGAATTTTCAGTTAAGGGCTACCAATAGGAAACTGAGGAGGAAGATTGAAGACCTAGAAATACAATTGACAAAATTTGAAGAGAAGCTACAACAACAATGAAACAGGGCAATAAATGATAAATCCTTGAAACAGTTTTGCCATGAAGAAAAAGATCATTTTTTAAGGAGAACATCTTTTAAAGATATTTGATGTTGATATCAATCCTTGAAAAATTCTAAATATCCTCAAAACTGTAAATTTTTGGAAAAACTGTGTTAAAGGGAGCATACACAGCAGTTTCGTAGCGCGCTACGAAACTACTGAAGGTGAATTTTTGGCATTTTGTGCATGTATTTGGGAGGTAAGGACTGCTGATTTTCAAATTTTGGTGTTGCTGGTGGAAAGATAAAAATAATGGATGAAGACTCAGATTGAAAAGCAGAAGAAAGAATGGTCAAAAGAAGTGTTTTACAGTGATATAAAAACCGCGCTATGAAAACAGGCTATTTTCGTAGCGCAGTCATGTCTCATCTCCTTTCCATTTTTTCGAGGATTTATTTTTGCACGGGTGGAAGGTTGAAGTGTTAATGGAATTTTAGCACATGTCACATATACAAAACAGTCATCAATTCCATCAAAGCTATTGGAAGATAAGCATGGAGGTTAAGGGCTAAAAATCAGGAACTTTGTCTCCTGGTTTTTAGGACAGTTAGGTCATGAATCAGCAGGGTTTACAAAAAGGCTGGAAGCATCATAAGGGTCGAAGACATGGATTAGCAACTATCAAAGAAATTATTTAAGTTTTAGATAAGGTTTTTTGAAACCTGTTTAGGAGTTTCACTCCTATTTGTATTAGAACTCCTAAAAGACAGTTAGCTGTCAGTTTGTAATTAAGAGTTTGTTTTATGAGTAGATAGGTGTCAATTTTATAAATTCGAATTATCCTAATGATGGATCATGGAATCCAAGAATGTAAAGACTCTATATGAAGCATGAGGTCGAATTCCTCAAGGTTGGAATTTTTATTAGCAAAAGAAGTTGTGTTATTGGAGCAGACTGTGTGTTGTTTCAACTTAATACAGAGATTGGTTTTACTACTCAAGATTCACAAGGGGTTTATGTGTTTGATATTTCTATGGCCTTTTTCAATTACCTATTTGCAGTGGTATGAGCATGTGTTACTTATAATTCATTGGATAATGCTCTAACTTCCTTCACATGCTTGTAGACTGTGTTTATTCACAGTGTTACTTTTTCACCTATAAACCTAAACTCCAAGTGCCTTGACTTCCATGTTTAACTGATTATGATGTTTTGTTGAAGACTAATTTGACTCCATTTCCCAATAGATGTTTTCTAATCTGTAATTCAACCAGTTATACATTTTTGTCCATTTTTATTTCTAGATTTATCCATCTAATCATTAATTAAAAATCTTAAACCTATTGAGAGAGCCCTCTCAGGTTGAGGAGGCTAAGCCTCAGCCAAAATTTTGGTTTGAAAGAGTTATCTTAGGCTCCACTCGACGCAGAACTCATCGGCCGAGCTGTGGGATAACATTTGTAAGGTTCACGAGAGCTCCGAAGATTATTCATTCTCGAAATCACCTTAGGATGCTTCGAAGGTAGCAGAGCTTTCGAATGTTTTCTTTATAGATATAAACCTATTGAATTCACAACTTCATGTTCATTTCACATTCACTAAACCTATTTAGATCCATTTGGCTTTGTTAACTTGCCCTATGAAATGCCCTTGACCTACTGTTGTACTTTTCAAGACCTTTTGCAGACTCCATAGCCCAATGGTTTAAGTTTCTCTTACTCTATCTGTTCTACTTGACAACCTACCCAACCAAACAAAACAAATAAAAAAACCCTATCATTATAACTAGCCTAAAATCAATCAAGTTACATCTTTTTACACAAATATAGAGAGAGCCCTATTTGAGTCCAGGAAGGCTAGGTCCTAGGACTCCAAAGTTTGGTTTGATGTTACCATTGTTCAATTTGGTCTTGCCAATCTGAAAAATTACAGGGACCTAACACCTCTAACAATATTATTGAAGAAAGATGAATTTTCATGGACTCCTGAAGCAACTAAGGCCTTTGAAGATCTTAAAGAGGCAATGTGCCTAGCACCGGTCTTAACTACACCAGACTTCACAAAAACCTTTATTGTGGAATGTGATGCCTCAAGAAAATGAACTGGTGCTATTTTAATGCAAGAAGGAAGACCCATTTCTTTTGAAAGTTGTCCAATCAAAGGAAAGTATTTATAGAAAGCTATATGAGAAAGAAATGTTGGAAATACTACATGCACTAAAGAAATGGTGACCTTACCTAATGGGAAGACACTTCAAGGTAAAAACTGGTCATGATAGTCTTAAATAATTTTTGGAACAAAGATTATCTTCAGAAGACCAGAAAAAGTGGGTCACAAAGATGTTGGGGGTTGAAGCATTTCTTTGTGCCATTTATATTATCCAACTAGATTGGATAATCGAAGCAAGGGTTGAATGGAAGAATGAAGAAGAAGTGTGGACACATTGAAAATTTGCAACAAGATCCTAGTACATCTGATACATTTAGTTGGAAAAATGATTCCTTATGGTACAAATATCAGTTATATCTTTGTAAGAATTCCCAACTAAAAAAATATATTCTTTTGGAATTGCACACCTCTCCCTTAGGAGGACATTCAATATTTTTAAAAAGTTACCATAGGGCGAAGAAATAATTTTTTTGGGATGGCCTGAAATCTGATATTCAAAAGTTTATGGTGGAATGTTTGGTTTTCCAGAAAAATAAAGTTCAGAAAATTAAGACCCGAGTCTTCTACAACCTTTATCCATTCCAAGTCAACGTTGGGAGGAGGTTTCAATGGATTTTATCACAAGTTTAATTAAGTCCGAAGGAAAGAGTGCCATCATGGTGTTAGTTGATAGACTTACCAATTATGCACACTTTTGTGCATTGTCTCACCCATTTAAAGCAAGTATAGTTTCTACTGCATTTATGGAAGCAATTAAAAAGCTACATGGAACTCATAGATTACTATAAGTGACAGAGATCCCATTTTTACTGGAAATTTTTGGATGGAATTATTTTCTTGTGTGGGTACTCAACTGGCTCATAACTCATCTTATCATCCTATATCCAATGGGAAAACTGAGATAGTGAACAAATATTTGGAAGGATATCTTCGTTGTTTTGTATCTGATAAACAAACATAATGGGTCAAGTGATTACCTCTAGCTGAATGGTGGTATAAAACTTTGTTCCATACTACAGCAAAAATGATCCCATTTATGGCACTTTATGGATATCATCCACTGTCCATCACATCATCTTTAAGAGAAAATTCTAAGGTTCAAGCAATGGAATATCAAATCGAGCATCAACAAAAAGTTCTCTAACTCTTAAAGGATAACCTAAATTTGGCACAAAATCAAACAATAGGTAGATCAACATCGCAGTGAGAGAAGTTTTGTTGTAGGAGACTGGGTATTTTTATGGCTACAACCATACAAAAAAATTTCCATCAAGCAAGCTAAGAAGTGTTACACAACATTTTGTTACTGTCCCTGCAATTCCCAACTCGCACATTGGAGGGTCGTTTCTATGAGCAATAAGCAGTGTCATGCTTTGAAAATACCATCCTTGCATCCCTTTTGATGAAAGCAACATTCTTCTTGTTGACAATTTCCTGAGCAGAGCTGTAAAAATCCCTATTTTTTCCTTGGCGCGAGTAGCCAGTTACACCCTCGCGCTGACTGGGAAATTTAACATTGAGCCCGCGCTAGTTGGCGCTCTGTGCCAATTAGACACCCGCGCCAAGCTGTTTATAGAATGTTTTTTAAAAATAGAGGCGGAGGTTCCATTCCAACCACCTCGAGGATGAGTCATTGGGAGTGGTTGAACTGAAACAACCATAGACTCCTTCCTTTAGTTAGTAGTTTCCACCTCCCCTGGAACTCTGCTAAAGGATAGGACTCTCTCCCACCTTTGTAGGGATCCAAACCTCCTCCTTTTCCTCTATAAAAGAAAATATCTCTCTTAGTACAAGCTAGCTGAACTGGGAGAATTACACATACTATAGCTCAACTACTAGAGAAGATAGAATAAGAAGGAATTACGTTGAGGAATCTTGAGTCCATGACTTCTAAGAGATCTTGAGTCCATGCCATCATCCCATCCGAATTCCCTGACGAACATTTGAGATGCGCTTCACCTGAACCCCACTGGAGGAGACTGCGACGTCAAAGCATCGGTTGTACTCTTCCTTCTGTTCATTTGATGTGATATGTTTAGCCCTATTTTACTGTCTAATAGTTATGAGTGAAACTATTCTGTCGTATGTTGTTCTTGTTCTTTGTCCTACGTGCAGATATCTAAGCGTGACAGTGAACGGATTGTGATTTTCCAAGGCAGGAGCGAGAGGCCACTACTCTTTCTGCAACGACGTCAGCGTTGGATTCCAGGTAGGTCAATCTACTGTGTCTTTTATTCATTCATTAACTAGGAAGCCACTTTAGCATGTCCTTTTGTTACTAGACCCACCCTAGGGCTAGAGGGATTGTCTCTGTCCACAGAGAGGATTTACCTTCATAACAAATTGGCAACTCCATTGGGGACTAATACGAGTTGGTCGTGTAATCCTGTTGGGTCAATTTTGGTTATTGGTTTAGTTATCTGTCTTTTTCTGGTTTGTTTGCTAAGTTTCCATCCTCTGTTCAGCTCCAGAGTGTCAAGGTTGACCTCTGCTCATTAGGTTGTGTTTTTTCCTCTTTTTCCCACAGGCATCTAGCTTGGCGCGGTTTTTGTATGGATAGTCGCGCCGATTGGCACAGGTTTCTCTTTTAGCACTCGCGCCAACCCCTGTATGGCGCGGATTACATCCTTATAGTCGTGCCAACCCCTGTAGGTTTTGGTTTGACCTCCTTCATGAGTGTTTTGGTAATTTGTTCTTGCTTTTGGGTTATTTTTTGATGTGTTTTAAGCCTTTGAGACTGTGTTGACTACTATAGACTTGTTTCCCTCAGTCGTTTGTCCGTTTTCCTGTTGGTGTCATTTAATACCTTAGGATTTTTAAGTGTTCTTGTACACCGAGCCTTCTGTTCGAGAACAAGTCTCTTTGATTGTTGTTAGTCTCGTTTTGGGTCTTTAGACTGAGTTTTTCTTGATCCTTTTGTTTTGTTGGTTGAATGGTATTTTCTTTTTTTTGATTAGTCCTTCTTCTTCAATACTTTGAGCATCGATTACTTTGCTTGTTTGGGTCACTTTGGGAAACTCTATTTTTCGATTAAAAGTTTGCTCCATTAGCTTGCATGTTTTTGTGTCTATTTCGCTTTGTTTGAGTCATTAAATTTCAAATCTCTACATTCACAAAACTCAAACTAGTGTTTATTTTATTTTCCATTGAATTAGTATGTTGTGTGCTTCATTTCATTGAAAAAATCAAAAAATATCTTTTGCATTCTTTTGTTGCATTGAAATTGAAATGTTCCTTTACATAACTAGCATTTGTTAATCTAGGAAGGAATTTCGTTTTCGATTGATTGCATTAAGGCATTAGAAGTTTATTTTCATACTTTCCTTGCATGCTTGTTTGAAAGATTTCTATCCTTCTTATAACTAGCATTCATCGAATTGAAATGATGTTCATTTTCATATAGCTTGCATTTAGGAAGTTGAGCTCCAAATTTGATAGGGCCTGGAAATTGAAACATAATCCAAGATCAAGTTTAAAATTTACTCAATGAACCTAAGGCAACATTGAAACCTAATTAAACATTTCTAGTGGTCTAGGCTAGAGACGTGTTTTGACGTACCATCACGTATATAAAGGGAGACCCCTCTAGGTTACAATCCTTTATCCATAGGAAGCCGAGTCTGCCTCCTTGTAACTGTGATACACCGAACATAGCATTCGGGGAGACTACCTGCACATACGTTAAGTCCTTGGTCATTTCTCTTTCATTTGATCACCAAGGTGTATATGGAAGTTCATGGAAACCTGGTATACCCTCTTGCTTAGAATACTTGAGTAGTCGTTTCGATATTTTTGCGACTCTTTAAATAAGAAAAATATCATCGAGCACTTGTCCTTTCACGCTCGTTTCAAATTGAAAGTGACTAGAGTCATCTTTTCTCTGTTTCTTGACTCTTAAAACATGAAACAACAGATTTTGGTTTCAGTGTTATAAAATTAATCACCTACGATTACACGCCTATTAAAAGTTTGTTACTTGGTCTCATTGATTCCCTTGGTTCTTGATCTTGGAACCTTCGATTGGTTCTCTCTTTTCCTTCCTGTTCTGATATAAGGTCAAAGTGGTAGAACCTCCAGTTTCGTCGTCTTCACTGCCTCCTAGTGGTGGTTCTTTTTCGAACATTTCTTTCGAAACCACTCAGTCCACTAGGTCTACTGAGTTTTCGCAGCCTATTCTACCATCTATCCAACCCCTTGCTACTCAATCTCTGCTTGACGAGCCGGTTGAGTTCAATTGGCCTCCTTCAAGTGATTGGTTTGGTTTTGGGGATGAAGGATAATTTCCTCCTCTTACGTCTGGATCACCTTTTGTTGCTGTTGTGGTACCTCCTAGTCCCCATAGTCTTTTCGAAGATCTCACGACAGACTCAGATATGGAATCCTCCAGTCTTGTTGGCAGTGAAGGAATGCCTATTTCCATAGGAGAATATTAAATCTTTCTTGAAGATCTCTCTCGTGCCTCTATCCAATCTTCTCCGCCTTCGGTGTCACTTCCGGCTGGCTATAGGTTTTTGAGTCAGATTATGTCTTGTGTTGCATCCATAGTAAAATCCAACATAGTAACTCCTCCTCGAAGTTTGGTCCTCCCTTCGTTAGGACCGTTGCCTTCGGCATCAGATCCATCGGTTACTGTTACGTCTGTCTCCGTTCGACCTACTGTTTGTGTGGCTTCGTCTACGCCTTTGGTTTCTACTTATGAGTTTGACGAGCAGATGTTGGATATTCACCAATGTTATGCTCCTTCGATGGAAGCCTCACCTGCTTCTAGTGTAGTTTCCACTACTCCTGTGATTCCTCGCAGTCTTAATTTTGAGGAGTATCTTTTGGTTGTTCATCAGCAAACCTCTCAGGGTTCTCATTAGTCCCAGGCTCCTAGCCACCCTCTGTTTCATCACTATGATGTAGTTGTTAATCCTATTTATTCATATCTGCTTTATTATGATGAGCACGGGAATCCAGTTTATTTGCCTCCTATTGATCCTCATCAAGTCGTTTCTTAGTTTAGACCTACTTTACCTGTGCAACCCTCTGGCTTACAAGGACAACCCTCTCAGGGACAACCTTTAGCTCAGTAGGGCCCTGCTTTTGATCTACAAGGACAACCATACGGTCCACAAGGCCAACCTTTACAAAGACAACCTTTGGTCCAACATGGACAACCCTCTGGTCTCTCGGGTCAATCTCTGAATCAACCTAGATCATATTTTGGTCCTAGGGGGAAAGTTTATCCACCACAGGGACAACCTGTTGCACCTCAATCACAACCACACGTTCAGTATGGCCCAAATATTTTGCAATCATGACAACCCTATGGTCCTTCTCCAGGTCAACCTGGTCATCAGGGAAAACTTGGGCCATCACAACCATCAGGCCAACCTTTCCCACAAGGTCAACCTGGTGGCCCTCAAAAACCGTTTCAACAGCTGGTTCAACCAAATCAGTAGCCATTGCAACCTTCCCACCAGCAGATTCCTTCATTTCCACAGCCGGTTTTACCTATTTACCTTGCTCAGCAGCCTGCTCAACCTGCTCCACAAGGTCAACATGCGCAACCGCAGGGTTCTTATTACCCTCAACCTTCATACCAACTGGTATATAACGCATCCCAGATTTCGTACCCTCAAAATCAACTGGTATATAGCGCACCTCAGATTCCTTACCCTCAAAATCAACCTATGTATCAGCAACCTCAAAGTCATGCTTACATTCCGCAGCAGAATCCTTATGCTACTCAGCAAGGGCCTCGGTGGTCTACTTCGACTCAATATCCTAGTCCTCAACCCAAGTATTAACCGAATTATTCTGCTTCTAATCCCTATGATCCGAACCCTTTGGGACAGAATGTATGGGGACAGAATCCCACTCAGACTGGGTGGAATGTACACACAGGTCCTTACCAAATACCTCTGATGAAGTTTAATACTCAATTACCATTTCTTGCTACGTTGGAATTACCCGATGTGTCGAAGTTGACAAATGATCCTATTCTTCATAATCCATATTGGCCTCCGGTTCCGACCAAGATTCCTGGTGATTGTCCTAAATTTGAGGGTAAACTTGGTGAAGACCCCAAAACACATGTTATGAATTACCATTTGTGGTGTTCTTCTAATTCTTGGGTTGACG
The DNA here is from genome assembly GCA_034641835.2 of Pinus albicaulis. Lineage (NCBI taxonomy): Eukaryota > Viridiplantae > Streptophyta > Pinopsida > Pinales > Pinaceae > Pinus > Pinus albicaulis. Next base: position 1,093,412,804 of record CM076584.1, read on the forward strand.
ATTCTATTCATCCCCGTCTTTTCCATCAAACTCTTACTGGTGCCGCTACAAAGTGGTACATTGAGCTGTCTCGTGGAGTTTTCCAAGATTTCAATTCCTTAGCCATGGTGTTCCTTACACATTTTTAGTTACCGATCCGTTATGAGACTGGGATGCATCTCCTCACTTCATTGAAACAGGACCGAGCTACTCATATCTCAGATCATATTCATGAGTGGTGGCGTTGTCATCGCATGATCAAATTTAAGATACCTGATCAGCTTCTGACTCATTGGTTCACTACCTCCTTTGTCAATTAGATTGCCAAAGACATAGCTATGGGGGCATGTGTAACCGAGGAATAAGCCATTGCTTACACCCAGTACCTTCATCTTTTGTACTCTCAGTTTGGCGCATTATATGATATCTTTCCTGATGCTCCTCGACCTATAACTTCTAAACTGCTAGCGACTCCATCCATTGATGGTATTATTGGTTCCATATCCTAGACTTCTCAGAAGTCTCCTTCATCCAACTCTGGGAAGCAGAAGTCTACTTCTTCCAATAATGTAGCTTCCTAGTCAACTTCGAATTCTGGAAAACCCGCAGAAGTGAATGCTGTTCAGGCCAACCCTACAGATAACACTTCCAAAGGTAAGAAGAAGGGTAAATTTAAGGCCAAAGTCAATACCCCAAAACAGGATTCTCCAAAACCTCGTTCTACTGATAGTTCTCAACGCAAACCGAAGTATCCTTGTTTGATTTGTGATGGTGAACACTTCACCAAGGACTTTCCTCGATGGTCTGAAGTGAGTCGATTGCTCAAAGGCACCCAAGGAGCTCTGGCCGTTCTTAAAGAACCTTTCCCTCAGTAGACCTTGATGGTAGAGCACCCTCAGTCCTCTGCCCCATTTGGCTCACAAGTGTTCATGATGAACGGTTTTGCACCCATTTCTATTGCTACTCGATCGAAAGATTATTCTGATTCACGTCATGCAGTAGGGAAGGCGATCGCTGATGGTCCTCCTCCTCTGCTTGTTTCTGTCTCTCTTGAGATTGAACGGCCTAGCGTCGACTCTGTTGTACGACCGCCTTCCAAAGGCGTACTCCGTAAGTCTTCATATAATCCTAACACCCGTGCTGCTCAAAATTACAACATTGTTGAGGATTTGGCTCAAGCGCCATCCACAATGTCTGTGTTAGAAGTGCTTCAGAGTTTTCCATCACAACGGAAGGCTTTTCTATTTGCGATAGGCGGGGTCAATCCTTCCGACACTAGCCTTCTCGCTTTCGATTTAGAGAATTTCGTCCTGCGACTCTCGCACCAAATTGCGCTCATCATTCAAGTTGGTATTAATGGTTTGAATATTCATCGGGTTGTCGTGGACGAGGGTGCATCCACCTGTGTTATGTCATCTGCTTGTTGGAAAGCCATTGGTTCTCTAACTCTCACTTCTTCCCCCAATTCCCTTGAATCATTTAATGGAAGGGAATCTAAACCTCTTGGTGTTCTCGCTAGTTTACCGATTACATTAGAAGGGAAGACAGTCAACGTCGAGGTCGAAGTCGTTGATGCTAAACTCAATTATAATCTTCTCCTCGGACGCATTTGGACTCATGCCATGCTGTGCATTCCGTCCACTCTCTTTGGTGTTTTGAAGTTCCCGCACGAAGGAAAGATTATTACTATCGATAAATTGTCTTTCTTCACTTCTTCTTCCGAGAACAACGTTTTGCATGTGGATAAGATTACTACTCCCTACAAGAGCGTCGGGCCGGGCTTTTTCAAAATCCTGTCCTCATGGGTATTTTTCCCCTTCCACCACCAAATATTCTTCAGGTCAATATGATTTCTCGCACCGATGACCTCTGGGTTATCCCTTCTCCTGAAAATATTGATTCGTTCAAAGATTCGATGCCGTTGAGTCCGATTGAAATTTATTATTGTGAACTTATTGCCGCATCAGGCACTCTGTCCTCTGATTCTGCTCCTTCGAGCGTGACTCTTGACATCTATTCTCAATCCCCCTGGATTGGTGATTTTTATTCACCAGATCCTTTGAAATAATTGTTTCCTTCTGATGAGGCTATCATGGAAACCCTGTCTCTCAACAATCTACCGTGGGATGATGGTCATCATCATTCCTCTTTTCTCCCAAGTCTCGGGTCCATGTTTACTTGTCTTGAGCGTTTTTCCTCACAGGTTCCTTCTCCTCCACTTCAAACACCTATTTAAGTCCTTGAAGTTTTTTCGGAAGGTAACTTGAGTAAAATTACTCAGACGATGCCTATCGACATTTCCATTAAACCAGGAATCGTCGAGAACATCCATATTGGGGTTACTTGTTCTTCTGATGAGGTGCAAGTCTATACTAGCCTTTTTCATGAATTCCATGATGTATTTGCGTGGTCCTACAAAGAAATGCCCAACATTGATCCTAGCATCGTGGTACATGAAATTCCTACTTACCCTGGTTCGAAACCTGTTCATCAACGTCTTCGTCCGGTGCATCCTAGGAAAGCTACTGCCATTAAGGACGAAGTGGAAAATCTTCTCAAAGATGGTTTCATTTATTTGATTCCATTGACAGAATGGATCTCTAATATTGTTCCCGTAGATAAGAAACAGGGCACTATTCGTGTCTATGTTGACTATCGTGATATCAATCGAGCTTGTCCTAAGGATAATTATCCTACTCCCTTCATCGATCAAATCATTGACGACTGTGCCAGGAGCGAGATTTTTTCCCTTATGGATAGTTTTTCAGGCTATAATCAGATCAACATTCTCTCGACTGATCAACACAAGACTGCCTTCATCTGTCCCTAGGGCACCTTTGCATATAAGAAGCTTCCTTTTGGTTTGAAGAATTCCAGGGCCACATTTCAGCACGCAATGTCTTATGCCTTTCATGATATTCCCCACATCGTTCAGCCTTATCTGGATGATGTTCCGGCTCATTCGGCTAAGCGTAGGGATCATCTGGACCATCTTCGTCAGATTTTTCTTCGTTGTAGACACTATAACATTCGGCTTAATCTGCACAAGTGTGTCTTCTGCATCGATTCTAGTAGACTCTTAGGGTTTAATCGTTTCCAAAGACGGGATTTGTCTGGATCCTCTCAAGGTTGAGGCTATTATCAATCTCCCCTCTCCTTCCTCATTGCATTAGTTGCAGAGTTTACAAGGGAAAGCTAATTTTCTATGCCATTTTATACCTAACTATGTCGAAGTAGCTAAAGGATTCATGCGATTATTAAAGCAGGGCGTTCCTTTTTATTGGGATGAGATCGCTCAGAAATATTTTGATGCGTTGAAAACCTTGTTGGTCAATGCTCCTCTCCTCTGCCCTCCAAATTATCATCGTGATTTTTCCCTTTATTTAGCTACTGCTTTCAGCATTATTTCCATGGTTTTGGTACAAGATGATGATGACGGTCATGAGCATGTTATTTATTACCTGTCTCGTAACCTTCTCGACAGTGAAACATGTTATGCCCACGTCGAGAAGTTAGCATTGGCTGCTGTTAAATTCGTTCAACATTTTTGTCATTATATTCTTTTGCGTACAGTGATGGTGATTTCTGAATGCAACCCCATGACCTACATATTGTCTCGACAATTGCTAGGGGGAAAATACTCAAAGTGGATTGTTATCCTCCAAGAGTTTTATTTGGAATTTACTGCTGCCAAGTCTAAGAAGTCATTGGTATTTGCTGATTTACTCTGTTCTCTCCCTTCGGACTCCGCTCCTTCTCGTTCTGAGGAATCTATTCCAGACGATTCACTTTTCTTGATTAGCGCCCTCAATCCTTGGTATGGTGATATCATCGTCTATCTCTAGACCTCCTCTTTTAGATCTGAGTTGACAAAGGATGCCCGCTGATGCATCCGCCATTATTCACAATCTTATTATATAGTTGGAGATACTCTCTATCGTATTGGAGTCGATTCCGTACTTCGGTGATGTTTAAATCTTGAGGAAGCTGAGAAAGCTCCGAATGATTGTCACAGTGGCACCTGTGGCACTCACATGTCTGGTTATGCTACTGCACAGAAGATTCTTTGTGCTGGTTATTTTTGGCCTTCTATTTTCAAAGACTGTATTGTCATAATTCGTAAATGCCATGATTTCCAGATTTATCAACACAAGTTGCGTGCGCCACTCGTTCCTCTTCATCCTGTCATTACCGTTGGTCCCTTTACGAAGTGGGGCATCGAGTTTATGACGTGTAACCCTCACTCGACCGGGGGGCATGCTTATATTATCGTAGCCGTGGACTACTTCACCAAATGGGCCAAAGCAATGCCTACACTTGCCGCAAACAGTAAGACAGCTGCTCAGTTCATCTTCAATCACATTATTGCTAGGTTTGGTGTCCCTCAAGCCATCGTTACCAATTATGGTTCCCATTTTCAGCATTATATGGTGGCGGAGTTGACTTCTAAGTTGGGTCCACATCACGACAGCTCAACGCCGTACTACCCTCAAGCCAATGGCTAAGTTGAAGCTGTGAACAAAGTTCTTGTCACTATGCTTCAATGTACGATTGGGATCCACAAATCCAATTGGCATCTCATGTTATTTTCAGCTCTTTGGGCGTACCGAACCTCAGTTAAGAACGAAACCGGGTTCACTCCTTTCCAGTTGGTTTATGGCCTGGAAGCTACTCTCCCGATTGAATGTGAAATACCTTCGCTCAATTTGGCTGTTGAATTACTGCTGAATACTTCACCAGAAGAAGAGCGTCTCCTTTATTTAGAAAGGCTGGATGAAACCCGCCGCTTTTCTGCTCTCATTATTGAAGCACAGAAAAAGTGTGTCCAAGCTCATTTTGATCAGTCAGTTTCCCCTCATTCTTTCATTGAAGGAGATCTCGTCCTCCTGTATGACCAAGCTCATGATAAGCTGGGGGCAGGAAAATTTCAACCTATGTGGCATGGGCCCTACATCGTTAAACGTGTGTTGCATAATGGGGCCTATGAGCTAATTGATTACGAAGGTCATCCTCTTGACCAACCCATAAATGGGTTGTATCTCAAAAAATATTATGCGTGAGTCATTCATGCATAATAGGTGTACATAGGTGTTGTTTTCATTTTTTGTACATGTTTTGGTTTGGTGTGCTTTGTGAGCGTTTTCCTACTTATTGGGTCTTTCTTATTGTGCAAATGTTTATTACCCCTTATGTCAGTTTTGCGGATGGTGCTTCCCGCAGTACCAGGAATTTGTCTTCGGAAGCTTGGGTAATTTATGATCCTGCTGGTGAGTTGATAGATCTGCAAGGTATTTTTCTAGGACGAACTACAAACAATGTCGTTGAATATAGCATTGTCATTGAGCTATTAATCGAGGCAATCAATCTCGGCATACGCGCATTGCTTGTAAATCTAGATTCATAGCTTGTCATTCTGCAACTCAATAATCATTATCCAGTTAGAAATTCACACATTCTGAGATTGTATTTACGTATTCATTTGTTGGAAATAAATTTTGATTTTATTTCCTATCAACATATTCCTAGACGAATGAATACATTAAATGATATAGTGGCTAACATTGTATTAGATAGAAATTTGCGTAATTTGTAAAAGCATCATTATATGTAGAAGATCCATGTAGTGGATGCAATGTGTATATATATATATATATATATATATATATATATATATATATATATATATATATATATATATATATATATATATATATATATATCGTATGTTTATACCATATGAACATAAATTCAAAATATATGTGTCTTTCTCTTCACATCATGAGACATTATGTTCTCAAAAAATGTATAAAATAAACTGTGTGTCTAATCATCATGGTGCTCATGATAACATGTCACCGCACGTTCAAGCCGCCAGTTAGACTTGGCTTGGACCCCTACGGTATGTCTCCGGTAGGAGAGAGGAACATCATCAAAACATGCATAACCGGACCTCAGGTGATCCCCTTCAGCTGTGCACAATCATCTTTCCTGCCACCCTCGCCTCGAGGGTCATAATTGGTGCGATTTATTTCTCACTATCTGCAAGACATGCCGACGTGTTTCTTCACAACATCTGCAATTACATGTATTTAATGTCAGAAAATGCATCAATAAAAAAATCATAATACTCATAAAACTTAGAAAATGAGTCTCACCCAAATATTCATCCCAATCTTCTCCCTATGGGAGTGGGAGGTCTAGATCATTAGTGAAATATGTACCTGAGTAGGGCTAGTCCTCCATGAAAATTAGTTGCCAGCAGATCCAATCAAAAAAAATTAGTCTCCAGGACATATGTTGACCGCCCCTTGCCCTTTTGGCATCAAGACCGCCCATCAAGCTCGTTGGGGTTCCCATGTTTTGGCCAGGTTGGCAAGACCAAAAGATGAGACAACATCTGAACCACTTCAAACCTTAGGATCTAGCCCTCCTGGGTCCAGAGAGGGATCTCTCTATATAAGAAAAGGGTTTATGTCTTTGGAGCTCTTGTTTTCATATATATTAGGCTAGTTATAGGCATAGGGTTTGTTTGTTTTATTTTTGGTTGGTTGTTGCGAATCAGGAAAGAAGGGTTTAGTATGAGACAAGGCTGATCAAAGAGGATTTTAGGCAAAGGAGAGATAATCCAGGGAACATTCAAGACCATTGGGCAATGGATTCAGGAAAGGGTTTACTTGCTATTCAACATGCAAGCTTTCAGTTGGGCTAGTAATCTAAAGCATTGGATCTTAGAGACGATAGTGTGGCATGAAAGGCAGAAAGAAAGTGAAAAGCAAGGAAACTTCCAAGGTGACCTTTCAGATGGAGATCTAGGGACAGGACATGCCATTGAACACCTATGATCCACAACCTAAAAGGTAAACTCTTCAGACAAGGGACATCAAAGGTTTAGAGCACAAACTGAAAACCTGAGATCAGAGGGAGACTTTGAACTCTCAATGCTTTGGCATCCAGCGTAAGGGAACTTAGAAAGGTTTAATTAATTGGAAAGGATCCTAGTGAGACATAGACAATGTTCTAAACTTCCAGTACCCCAATTCATTCAATTAAAGCCTAACAAGAACATCTAAAGATAGATTCCATTAATTCATACATAAGCTAGCAATATATCAGACTACTACACTGGTTAAATTAGCTGAGATCAATCCTCAGATAACACATACAACAGAAAAAATTGAAGGCAAGGAGAGCAGAAACATAGGGTACCTAACAAGGGTAAATCCTATGCCAGTTTTCTGATGCGAGCCAGAAGAAATGAAATGAAATGAACTATGGTAAAACAAATACCGAGACAGAAAAACATCACCACTGCTTTAAATCAGGATCCAAAGAAATGTGCTTGTCATATTAAAGAGCAACACCAGTCATGTACAACATTGCCAATGGCTTGAATATTCAATCTGAAATGCCTTCCTCAGCCTATCTTACACTTTACACAGAGACCATGTCAAAAGAAAAAAACTTGCAGTTCTCTGATAGCCGATCAACAACCATTACAATGAGTTCCTTCAGGAACTTATATCTGAAGAGGAGCAGAGGAGGTAGATGGAAAAATAAATGCAGCATTAAAACTCAGGAGAGGAGGAGGGCCAAGGACCCATTCTGTTTTAAATTCTGGGCATTTATCTTCAGTACTCTTTTGGATGAAAGATTAGTCTTCGATGTACTTGTTGTAATACCTCTGCAATACTCTGGTGAGATGAACACAAACAGATCAATGACTTTGGGTCCGCCATACCGTGTAACAAATGCTTCTGATACCATAGGACCGTTGTCAGGGCTGGAAAACTTCTCGTTAACACAATGTAAACTAAAAATGGATGAGTACTATGTCCTTTTTAGGAGGAAACATTCTGCTGATGTGAACACCCTGATGATACGATTTCCTGTGCATACGGCCTTCTGAGTGATGCGCAGGGTCTTCGATCTAGTACTCTGCCTTTAAATACATGGATTAAGGCTCGAAAACCTTCAATTACATGCCTTAAACTCTCTGCTTTTGCACTGATACTCTTTTGCTGCTCCGTTTCTCTCTCTGTCAGTGAAATCTGTGCTTTAATGGCTATGGGGAGGTTTTACAGAGTTTAAACCCTGTTCTTTTAATGCAAGTCCTGTCATAACGCTTTCTCAGGCCTTTCTTCATGATTTCGGTCCCTGCACATGGTCTTCCCTGTGTTCTCTATCGTTGTAATAGAGACTATGAATCATGGCAGTTTTTCGCCACCCGTAACCTTGCAAAACACGCAAACATGTTAAGAAAACCATGCATGGGAAGGGTGGATGTGGTGAGGACGATGAGGATGGCCATGCAGACTGGTGAAATGGTGGAACAATGTAGGGTGATGGCAGAAAATGCAGCGTAACAGTGGGAGATGGCCATGGTGAAAGTTGGCGGACTGCGGCGAAAATTTAAATGCAAACCTTCGAAATTTGACCTTTGAATGAAATATAAGGAGGACGAAGGAAAACGCGACAAAAACACGTGGAGTGGTGACATGGCGGGACCCGATTGATGGCGGGGCATGTGGTTAATCCGGACTGTTCGATCTCAGCAGGAGATCGACGGTTGAGAACGCGGCGGAGGGCGACAGATGGTGGGCCATGGGTCTTATTTGCCTTGGGATAACTCCCATGCAGCTTCATGGTGCGATGACCGTTGGATGGGCAACTCTAGATCGGACGGCGTACGTGCATATCATGCCGGGTCAAACGCCGAACAAAACGCGCGATGGGGGGCGGTTTTCAAACAGTGCTCGGTGCCACATGTCCTGCGGTGAGTGGAATCGCTCCGAAACAAAAAATACCACCCACCCTCCGAAGGTGGTGCGATGGAAACCGGCGGTTTTCTGCACGGTGTTTTGGCACGGGGACCATCGGGGCAGGTGAACACGGGCCGTTGACCGACAGGTTAAATGGACAGTTGTGATGCGATCGGAGGGGAGAACGGAGTGGGCCATGGGCGCGACACTAATCTGTGAAGACCGTCCGATATGTACAGATCGACGGTTAATACTTTGCCCGATATCCATCTGCGATAAGCACTCTCCGGGCCAGCGCTTGGTTCTAGCGCCCAGGTCACATGGAGAAAAAGGTTGAGGGGGATAGGGCCGAAAGGTGCTAAGCCTGTCATAAGGTGGAAAGTGGGTTTTTGGCCCATTTTTAGTGCATTTTAAGGCCAATAAAGGGTAACGATAAGGGAAAAAAGGGAAAATTAAACCAAACCAGGGGTGTGCGTAGGATTTAGAGGGGATTTTGGGATGATTTAGAAGGACTAAGGAAAGGATTTTGGGGTGAAAGGGAGGCTTTGAAAAAAGGGAAAAAGGATGAAATGGAGAATTCTGTAGGGGTACAAGGGGCAAATGAAGGCCTTTAGGAGCACAATTTGTCATAATCAGTGAGGCTTATTGACTTAAGAACAACAGAGGGAAATAATCAAAGGGCAAAGAGCATGAAGAGGTTTCAAGAATGATGTGTTTTTAGGAGAAATGCATTCCTTGAAGGCTCATAAACAAATTAGCCCCTGTTTTCTTGTTAAAAAATTCATAGGGGGCTAACAGTGGCTCCACATGGGGATGGCTTCTTCTTGAAGGAGTCAAGAATCCAGAACATGATCTTTGGTGTAGTCCTGATGCTTGCTACTTGAGCCATATTTTTCTTTGATTTTCAACTGCCACAATTGTAAAGACATCAAATTAGCATAAAAACTCTCTCAAACAATCTACCTACCCATCCTACAATCCTACCATTTTCTCTTCCAGGGTGCATTTGAACTAGCAGACCCTTTACATCATTTTTATTTTTTACAAACAAGAAAATAAACCTATTCTATTTCTACTCTTATTACTCCATGAGACCATATTAAACTGTTGGTCTCATATGTTTCTCTACCTAATCTAATATCTGCTGGGATTAAACTGTCCAGCAGATTTCTTCTCTACATTCTACAACAAAAATTTAAAAACAGTCAAACTAGGATTAGACAGTCTAGTTTGTTGTGGGTCCAAGGCATAAAGATAGTTGCACATGGATAGAAACTTGTAGAAAACTAAAAACAAAATCTTGAAGGCTTGAAATCTGAAATTTTGTAGCATCCTTCTTTCTTTGTGACTCAAGTTTTGAGCTTGTTAGAGTCACTTCCTCTTCTTCATTTCAGCTCTGGTTTTGGGCATGTTAGAGCTGATCCTTTTCTTAATTTGCTAGTTCATATTTTGCGCATGTTAGAACCAACTATATTTGCTAACTTTGGCTCAGTTTTTGATCGTGTTGGAGCCAATCCTTACACATCAGAGGTTCATGTTTTGAGCTTGTCTGAACCTCTCTCTCTCTCTCTTTTTTGAAGAATTTTCTCTTTTTCTTGAAAACATAACACAACAATGGTATTTACAATGGAAATGAAAACTGGAGATTGGAAATTAGTAGAAGTAGTGTTTGAGCATCCTACCATTGACAGGACCCCCAAAAAGCTCTGTACCATATAGTTCTTGTAGAAAAAAGGAATTTGGACCCACAGTGGCCTGGATGATGTATGGACCTTGCCACAAACTGTCAAACTTGCTATGCTTTCCTTTGTCCTCTCTCCTTGAGTCCCATTTCAAAACTTTATATCCAATTTTGAAATCATAAGCTTTGGTTCTTTTGTCAAACAACTTCTTTATACTTTCTTGAACCTTCATAGCTCTATTATATACCTCTTCCCTTTTTTTCTAGAGATGGATTGTTTGGTTTATCCTTCTTACCATGATGTCTTCTTCTATTTGAATTTCTTGGACAAGTTTGATTACTGGCACTCCAAGGATAGTAGGAAACACTGCTTATGTTCCATAGACAAGCTGATATGGTGACATGCCAATGGATTTCTTGGTTGTAAGCCTGTCAACCCATAGGGCATGCACTAACTTGTTATGCCATGACTTTTTGTTCTCTTCCAGCAGCTTTTTGATGATGGTCACCAGGCTCTTGTTTGATGATTCAGCTAATCCATTATCTTGTGGGTAATAGGCGGTTGAATGACCGAGTGCTATTTGATACCTGTGAAAAAAATCAACCATTTTCTTGGATCCAAAAGAAGCAGCATTATCAGTGATTATTTTTCTTGGGCAACCAAACCGAGAGAGGATATGGCTTTCTAGGAACCTAATGATGACTGAATCTGTGGCATTCCTAGTAGGTATGGCCTCTATCCACTCAGTGAAGTAATCTGTGGCTGTTAGGATCCACTTGTGTTGTGCAGAAGAAGCAGGGTGAATTTCTCCTATGAAATTTAGGCCCCATTGCATAAATAGACCTTCAACAGTGATGGTTTGTAGAGGTAGAGGCATGAGTTTTCTTTTGCCTTCAAAAATCTCGAATCTATGGTAGGCAATTATCATCTTATGGATGTCATTGAAGAGTGTAGGCCAATAGTAGCCAGCTCTGAGTATTTTGTTATCAATGGTTTTCCAGTTCAGGTGGCCTCCACAATCTCCTGCATGGAACTCTTGTTTAATTCTATCTGCCTCATTTTCGGGCAAAAATTTAAGCAATAAGCCATTTATAAGCATTCATCCAATATGCAATAGCTTCTGGCTTTCAGTTTTAGGAATCTGGCCTTGGTCTTTGACAGTTCAGGAGGGGCATTAAGGTTTGTCAGCACATAGAGAATGCCAAAATACCATGGAGAGTTTCGAAATTTCTCCTCAACAGTGGGATCAAGAAATCCCTCCTGCTCATCCAAGGCACCTACCATGTTTATGTCAAGGGCTTGCGGATTTTCTTCAGCCATTAGTTGAGCTAAGCCCTGACCTTTGATCAGTTTTGTGGGTTTTATCTCAAGGTCATATTCTAAGATCACAGCAATCCATTTTCCCCTCTTCCCATCTGAGTCTTGCGACAAGATGTCTTTGACCACTATGTTAGGCACATAGGCTATGGTGTGGGAATGCAATATGTACACCCTGAAATCTTTCAAGGCCTTAATCAGAGCATAAGCCTATTTTTCCATTATGTTGTATTTCAAGGGTGCATCTCTCAGTGCTTTGCTGAAGAAAGAAATGGGTTGTTCCATTCCCTCTGGATTTTTCTGCATCAGAACTGCAGCTACTATATGCTCGGAGGCGAATGAACAAATCAGAAAATATTTTGAGAAATCAGGGCTGATTAGGACAGGAGCCCGGGTGAGTGCAATTTTTACTGATTCGAAATATTTCTTAGCCTCAACAGTCCATTTAACTCCTACACCTTTCCTTAACGGGTTTGTCATATTCCTGAGGTGTTCAGCTAAATTGGGGATGAACCTCCTTAGGAAGTTGATTTTCCCAATAAAGGATTGTAACTCTTTGATGTTTCCTAGGTGTGTGATTTGTAGTATTCCCTCAACTCTTTGCGGGTCTATCCTAATTCCCTTCTTAGATATGATGTGGCCAATAAGCTTACCTTCTTACAGCCCAAATACAGTCTTTTTAGGATTCAATGACAGACCAAACCTTCTACATTTTTCAAACACTCTTCTTAGATGTTTTAGGTGTTCTTCTTCAGTCTTGGAATAGATTGTTATGTCATCCAGGTAGATGACAATGAACTGCCCTATTTCATCTGAAAATGCTATGTCCATCGCTCTTTGGAAGGTTGCACCAGCGTTCATCAGTCCAAAAGGCATTTTAACATACATAAAGGTGCCCCATGGAGTGGTAAAGGCTGTCTTGAGTTGGTCTTCTGGGATTACTATAACTTGGTTGTCACCTAAAAACCATCTAATAGGGAGATCCTTTTTGAGCCTACTACCGTCTGAAGAATGTGTTCCATTTTTGGAAAAGGGTAATTGTCTTTGAGTGAGGCTCTATTAATATTCCTGAAATCAATACACAGCCTGATCTCCCCTATTTTCTTTCTCACAGCCACTAGGTTTGACATCCAATCAGAGAACCTCACAGGAACTATTATGCCTACCTCATACATCTTCTTAATCTCTTTTTCAACTATAGGCAATTGTTTTGGGTTTATTCTGCGAAGTTTTTTTCTGAAGGGCTTTTGATTTTCTTTAAAAGGTATTTTGTGCTATATGATGTTCGTGTCATAGGCCTTTAGGTCCTCATAATTCCAGGAAAACACATCAATGAATTCCTTGAATAGGTCGATGTACATCCTTTTCATGTTTGCAGGCAGGGACTTAGCCAATTTAATCATCCTGGGTTTATCTTCAGTGCCTATGTTGCATTCCTTGACATCAAAGTCTGCGTGTTCTATAGTGGGCTTTTTTGCTACATCGTCGAAGTTGAAAAGGTCTTCTAAAGGTTCCAGACCTTGAGGTATGTTCTTATCTTTGGTCTGCAGCACCTCTACTTCCTCACTGTCTGTGTTTTCACATTTTTCATTTGGATTTCCAGTCTGTTCGTTTAAAGTGTTTATTTCTATGTTACAGGGTGTTTCTCTTTCGTCTGAGGGCTCTTCACTAAGGCAGCTATCATCATATTTCGAGTCCGAATCAGAAAATTCAAACTCATCTCTGCCTGCCAGGAAATCTTCAATCTGTTTATCGCCCTCAGAGACCTGCCAATATTTTTCGTTGTCTGGCACCGCAGGTCTGAATTTGGTTTGAATGATGATCTGTTGGTCATTGGGAGGCTCGTGATACGAACTAGCCATGCAGGCTAAACCATTTGCAATTGCGTTCTAACTCCTTGGGACAAACACCAGGTCGTATTCTACAAATGTTTTCAATAGATCCATAGCGTCATTCTTGTACGCTCTCAGCCTAGGATGTTTCGTTGTGTATTCACCTTTCACTTGTTTGATGATCATCTCAGAGTCTCCATGCACAGTTATCCTACGGGCTCCTAATTTTCTCAACTGATTCAAGCCTAGGATAATAGCCTCGTATTCTGCGATATTATTTGTACATTTGAAGTGCAGGTTACAGGCATGGCTCTCCGCGTAGTCACTCTCTGTGTTATGTATCCACACTCCTGCTCCTGAAGTTCTCTTGGTGCATGACCCATCGAAATTCATTTCCCATAAAGGTTCGCTTCCGGGCTTAACATCATTTCGTTCTTGATGGGGTGTACAAAATTGTGCGGGATGACCAACCGGCTGACTGCATTCTATTCCTTGCTCACTTTGAGTTTTTGTTTCAGTGCACTATCCACAGTTTTCAACATCATTTTCTTCTGAGTCTAGAGTAGCCATTATGTTAAAGACTATGGGCCCTGTTTCATTGTTTGTATCTATGTTTTTGAATCTTGGCTCCTCCAAAGATTCATAATTGCAAAGGATGAAGGAGTCAAGATCCATGTGTACAGAGTATAAAGGTGAATTTTCAGGCTTTTCAGGGCAACTGACCAGGAATTTCATTTGTGCCTCTCTATACAGTCTTCTAAGTTGGATAAAGACTGGGATTGTGGCATATGCCCCATCCATCTGCATTGTACCTTGCAGCTTGGCTCCCCATGACCTTGAAAGCAACATGCCATACTTTGGTGGCACATCTTCCACTACAACATCCACGACCATGCATTTAGCTGGAATCTGGGTTAGGCTTACACATAAATCTTTGATCAGGCCAAGACACTTTACTCTGCTAGAGTCAAATGAATATAGGTCTTTATAGGGACGGGTTATCTCTAGGCCTAATCTTTCCATGACTATCTTAGGCATCAGGTTGTGTGAGGCCCCAGAGTCATGCATTGCATTGTGGAGGATCTTATCATGGATATTGAGACTGATATAAAAGGGAGGTACTACCCCTTCTTGAAACTTCCCCTCTATCTTGGGACCAAACAGAAGGGTTGGTTGATCATCACTCAAATTGACCGTGTCACTTTTCTCACCTAGATTTAATGCTTTCAAAATTTGGCCTTTATATACATCCTGAGTGGCCAGCTCGGAGAGTGGTACAGAGATTTTAATTTTTGCAATCTCACTTTCCAAATTGAAAGTGGACTGACTCTTTGGAATTCTCAACTCTGTTTTGTTGGCCATTTCCTTGGTGGAAGAATCAGTGGGCTGATTCTCAGTATGTACAGGCTTGGGAACTGTTTTATCAGGAGTGCTAACTACAGTGCTAGTGCTGCTCGTTGGTTGACTTTGTTTATCAGTGTTTTGGTTTTCTTTCTCTTTATTTTTCCCAGAACTCTCGGCTGCTGATTTGTTGCTCTCGGCGGATGTTTTAGAAGTTTTCTCAGGTTTTTTCTTGATAGTGATCTCAGAAGCTTTGGGTTTGGAATTTTCTAGGCTATTTTTGCTCCTAATTTCATACTGTTCTCTGACCTGCATGATGGCATTTTCAAAACCCAGCCTGTAATCCTCATATTCCAATCTTTCCTCATCCCAATATGAGGGTGAGGGTCGATATTCCTCTGTGGAACAGTTGTGGATTGAGTTTTCTATTTCAAACATGTTTATTGTGGTTCCCTCAGACTCTTCTATGATTCGCTCATCCTCATCAAGGAATTTTTCTTGAAATGGGGGAATAAATTGTCGATCTGATTCTCTTTGTCTATTGCGAGTGGTATTGTTTCTTCTAAATTTCTGGTTTTGGTTATGATTTTAACTTCTGTTCTGATTACTAACTCTGACAACCATCTTTTCCATCATTTTCTGTATCTTTTCCACATTTTTGGATAGGCGGTCATAATTGGGATCAGATGTGGAAGCTACAGTGTCATCTCTATATGTTACTCTCTTCTCAGCTCTCAATCTTGCTTTCTTCTCAATCAAGTTAGCCTCTACACTCACTGCTCCTTTTTGCATGTCTTCCAATGTGTTGTAATCTCTCTCCCTAAGCTGATAGGCCATGTCAGCATCAAAGCCTTCAGGATACTTCACTAAAGCCATACCTTGGGGAGGTTTCATGTGTGGAGGGAGAGCGTTATAAATGTTGTTAAACATTGTAGAGTAGTCATGGACACTCTCTCCTACGTTTCTCTTAATATTATTGTATTCTGCTAGGATTTGGAGAGGGTTGGCCTTAACTTCCCATTTGTTTATGAAGGTCTGATATAAAGCAGGAAGATCTTGGATACTATTAGGAGGTAGGCCTTTGAACCATTTCTTCACATCACCTCCTAGGCTTTGGGAAAATATTCTCATTTTGACTGTATCATCATCTATCTCCATGTAGTCAAAATAATTTTCCATCCTATCTACATGGTGTTGAGCTGTGGTAGACTCTTTTGCAGTGAAGTGTGGGATCTTTGACTGATAATCGTTGGGTAAGGGCACTAGGGGCTGAGGTAATACCAGAGGTGCATACCAGGCTGCCATGATGATGTTCTGAGGAGGTAAGAGGTTGGTTTGAACAGCTGGTATATGGATGATAGGGATACTAGGACCAGCAGAAGTCTGTTGGGCAGATCTAGGATGACAGAGCCCTAAGTTCTGAATGAAGTGAATATCCGGAGGTGTGGATGGAGGGGTTCCTTTGTCCCTAATGTGTTGACCACTATGAGATGGTGAACCGGGAAGCTCAAACTCTAGCTGGTCTAGAACACTGAATGACCCAACTCTTGGTAATCTGTTTGGTAGGTCTAGGTCAAAAGGTGGGATTAAAAGAGCTGTAAAGTCTTCTGGTGCAGAGTTAGCTCTATGGATGTGGCTAGAAATAGTTGGTCTTATAGGTGCAGGAGATCTCTTGAGGATGCTCTCAGGGTTGTCAACTATTTCAGGTGGGTTTGGGTAAGGATAAGCTCTTGTGTGAATGGTTCTTGAAGCCAGAATGTTTTTTTCAAATCAAGCAGCTTAACCCTACTTGTTACTTCTATTATGGTTGATGTTGTTATGAAGGCTGGTCTCCCAGTGGAGTCTTATGTGAACCAAGATAATCAGCTAGCCTACTGATCACCAGTGGAGTCTTTGATTTTTAAGGAACTATGGAGTCGCCAGGTGGAGGGTTTAGGATGCTTCTGAGGGTACACTGTCCACCACAGTGTTTATGAGATGTCCCTTTTCAAGGATATCTTCAAAACACAACAAACTCTAACCAAAGATTGACTGGGGGGGCTTTTACCAGATATGTCACCTCTGAAAGAGTGTAAGATCCGGAGGCTACCTGGCCCTTTCCAGACTCTGTCTAAGAGTGTGGGAGAAACACAACAAATGGTGTAGAAAGTGAATTGCAAATGGAAGTGTTTCACTACCAACCTAACCAAAGTTTCTATGTTTTCTGAGGCTCTTGTGATGTAGTAGGATGGAAAATACTCAGGATTTCCCCAGTTGAGTCGCCATTATGTTGGGGTTCCCATGTTTTGGCCAGGTTGGCAAGACCAAAAGATGAGACAACATCAGAACCACTTCAGACCTCAGGATCTAGCCCTCCTGGGTCCAGAGAGGGATCTCTCTATATAAGCAAAGGGTTTATGTCTTTGGAGCTCTTGTTTTGAGATATTAGGCTAGTTATAGGCACAGGGTTTGTTTGTTTGATTTTTGGTTGGTTGTTGGGAATCAGGAAAGAAGGGTTCAGTATGAGATAAGGCTGATCAAAGAGGATTTTAGGCAAAGCAGAGATAATCCAGGGAACATTCAAGACCATTGGGTAATGGAGTCAGGAAAGGGTTTACTTGCTATTCAACATGCAGGCTTTCAGTTGGGCTAGTCATCTAAAGCATTGGATCTTAGAGATGAAAGTATGGCATGAAAGGCAGAAAGAAAGTGAAAGGCAAGGAAACTTCCAAGGTGACCTTTGAGAATGGAGATCCAGGGACAGGACATGCCATTGAACACTTGTGATCCACAACCTAAAAGGTAAACTCTTCAGACAAGGGACACAAAAGGTTTAGAGCGCAAACTGAAAACCTGAGATCAGAGAGAGACTTTGAACTCTCAATGCTTGGGCATCCAGCTTAAGGGAACTTAGAAAGGTTTAATTAATTCAAAAATATCCTAGTGAGATAGAGACGAAGTTCTAGACCTCCCAGTGTTCCCAATTCATTCAATTAAATCCTAACAAGAACATCCAAAGATAGATTCCATTAATTCATACATCAGCTAGCAATATATCATACTACTACACTGGTTAAATTAGCTGAAATCAATCCTCGGATAACACATACAGCATAAAACATTGAAGGCAAGGAGAGCAGAAACATAGGGTACCTAAAAAGGGTAAATCCTATGCCAATTTTCTGATGCGAGCCAGAAGAAATGAAATGAAATGAACTATGGTAAAACAAATACTGAGATAGAAAAACATCACCGCTGCTTTAAATCAGGATCCAAAGAAATGTGCTTGTCATATTAAAGAGCAACATTAGTCATGTACAACATTGCCAACAACTTGAATATTCAATCTTGAATGCCTTCCCAGCCTATCTTACACTTTACATAGAGACCATGTCTCAAAAGAAAACAGCTTGCAGTTCTCTGATAGCCGATCAACAACCATTACAATGAGTTCCTTCGGGGAACATAGGCCCGAAGAGGAAGCGAGAGGAGGTAGATGGAAAACTAAGTACGACATTAAAACTCGGGGAGAGGAGGAAACCAAGGCCCCATTCACCATTTTTATTAAGGCATTTATCTTCAGTACTCTTTTGGATGAAAGAGTAGTCTTCGATGTACTTGCTGTAATACCTCTGCAATACTCTGGTGAGCTTAACAAAAACAGATCAATGACTTTGGGTCTGCCATATTGTGTAACAAATGCTTCTGATAGCATAGGACTATTGTCAGGGCTGGAAACTTCTCGTTGACATAATGTAAACTAAAAATGGATGAGTACTATGTCCTTTTTACGAAGAAACATTCTACTAATGTGAACACCCTGACGATATGATTTTCTGTGCATAGGGTCCTCTGAGTGATTCGCGGAGTCTTCGATCTGGTACTCTGCCTTTAAATACATGGATTAAGGCTCGAAAACCTTCAATTACATACCTTAAACTCTCTGCTTTTGCACTGATACTCTTTTGTTGCTCGGGTTGCTGTCTGTCGAGTGAAATCACAACTGTAATGGCTGCGGGAGGCTTTACGATTAAAGCCCTATTCTTTTAATACAGTCACTATCATAATGCTTTCTCGGGCCTTTCTTCATGATTTCGGTCCTACGCATGAGTCTTCCACTGTTCTTGTCGCTCTTGACAGCCCTTGAATCTGGCGGTTTTTATTTGCCGTAACCACAAAACACACAAACACAGCTAGAAAACCATGCATGGGAAGAGGGTGGATGCAGCGAGGGCAGTGAGGATGACCGTGAGCGAGTGAAATGGGTAGAGCAGTGCGGGGGTGATGGCGGAAAATGCGGCATGCTTCATCTCTAGTCAATTTAGCGTCCTAAATTGCTAACATAAATTATCAACCAAGGCTAGTAAACTGATGAAGTGTGGTGCACTATATGTGCTTAAGTGACCTCTTCCTTACTTCGTTGTATGTGTTTTTCTTATTGTTTTTGGGGGTTTTGTCTTTTTAGTAATTAGTATGCTACTCTATGTTCAACAGATGAAATCAAATCTATGTCAAAAAGAAAAGAAAAGGAAACCTTAGACTCAAAACAGAGTGTAAATTCTATCCCTAATTAGGAAAATGATGAAAAACAGGGCATTCTAATCCATGGATATCCTAGCTTGCAAATGAACATTCATGAAATGAAAAGTAACTCAAAACACTACAACTTAATATGATTCATTTAGTTAGAGATTTGTTGGAAGAGCTTGTGAAAAAGATTAATTTTAATGCAATGAGGATCTCCTAAAACATAAAAGGAAATGTTGAAACAAACAGTAACTTAAAACATTATAGTGAAATCTCATTCATTTGATAAAAGTTTATTGGAAGAGCTTGAGAAAAAGATTACTATAATGTAGTAAGGATCTCCTATGAAATGTTGAAACAACTTATAACATTACAACTAAATCTCATTCATGAGTTAAAGGTTTATTGGAAGAGCTTGTGAAAGAGATTAATCATAATGTGATAAGGATCTTGAATGAAGCAAAACACTCAATAACTCACAATACTACAACTTAGTCCCATTCGTGAATTAGAGGTTTATTGGAAAAGCTTTTGAAAGAGACTAACTATAGTATAATGAGGAATCTGATCTAAAATTGTGTGAACAAAATATTTCTTATACAGAGATTGACAGTAGGGGCTTTTACTGGTTATTTCACCTTTACTAGAAATGATGAAACCAGAAGCTTCTAGCCCTCTTACTGACTCTGCCTAAAGAAATAAAATGTAAACACTAAATAGATCTGACAAATGGGGATCTTCTTTTTAACTAAATAATAGAAAACGAAATGCTAATAACTCAAAATATCACAATTGAATCCCATTAATTTAATAGAGATGTATTGGAAGAGCTTGAGAAAGAGACTAACTGCAATATCATGAGGATCCTTTATCTAAGCAAATGACATGAAAAATAATGCTAAAATCTATGATTTCAGAAAGCAATCTAAGTAAGGAAATATGACAAAACAGAATTGAAAACAACTTATCTAGAAAACATGTAAAACCTCCTTGAATAGCAGGGGCCCTCTGCTACCAAATTGGTGTAATCCTTCTTCAGCTCCTTAAAATTGTAATCAAAACACCATCAAGGAACTTCTTTATTGAAAAACTCACAAATCTACATCCCATTCCATCTTAAGCTTTGTTACAAAACACTCTCTATTCTCCTTCTCCTATTTTTCACTATTTTTTCACTACCCATGATAGGAGAAAGCTTCTCCTATTTATACAAAATATGAGGAGTTATCTCATTAATGGGAGTCCATGAATCTCTCCCTCCATCTCTAGAGTTACAATCAAAATAGGAAATGATAAGACACATATATTTCTAGAGTTTCAACACAACTAAGAAATGAGACACATATCCTCTTAGAGTTTCAATACAACAAGGAAATGAGACACATATCCTCATGATCCCATGATCTTCTCCAACCAAATTCGAATTTTTCCTTAGAGTGCCACATAAGGGTCTTCTAGAAGTCTCCTTTTGATTTACACATGTCAACAATCTCAACCCACTTGTTAGGTATAAGCATATGCACATTATTTTCTAATTTTTAACCACAAATTCACTTAAAAAAGCTAAGAATTAATAGTGAAAGTGGGATGAGTTTGTATTGACAAAGTAGTGAAATGGAGAGTGATATGATGGACATAATAGTGGAAGTGTAATGGAAATGAATGACATTTTCAAGACCTGTGATAGGTGGGAGATGGCCATGGTGAGAGTTGGCGAACTGCGGAAAAAATTTAAATGCAAACCTTTGGAATTTGACCTTTGAATGAAATAAAAGGAGGACGGGGGAAAACGCGACAAAAACACGTGGAGTGGTGACGTGGTGGGACACGGTCGATGGCGGGGCGTGCGGTTATTCCAAACCATCCGATCTCAGCAAAATATCGATGGTTGAGAACACGACGGAGGGCGACAGATGGTGGGCCATGGGTCTATTTGTCTTGGGCTAACTCCCGTGCAGCTTCATGGTGCGATGACCGTTGGATGGGCAGCTCTAGATCGGACGGCGTACGTGCATATCGCGCCGGGTCAAACGCCAAATTTTAACGCGCGATGGGTGGCGGTTTTCAAAAGTGCTCGGTGCCACATGTCTTGCAGTGAGTGGAATCGCTCCGAAACGAAAAATACTGCCCACCCTCCGAAGGCGGTGCGATGGAAACCGGTTGCTTTCTGCACGGTGTTTTGGCGCGGGGACCAACACGGTAGATGAACACGGACCGTTGATCGACGGGTTAAATGGATGGTTGTGATGCGATTGGAGGGGCCAACGGAGTCGGCCACGGGCGGACGCTAATCTGCGAAGACCGTCTGATCCGTACAGATCGACAGTTAATATTGTGCCCGATATCCATCTGCGATAAGCGCTCTCTAGGCTAGCGCTTGGTTCTAGCGCCCAGGTCACGTGGAGAAAAAGGTTGAGGGGGCTAGGGCCGAAAGGTGCTAAGCCTGTCATAAGGTGGAAAGTGGGTTTTTGGCCCATTTTTAGCAAATTTTAAGGCCAATAAAGGGTAACGATAAGGGAAAAAAAGGGAAAAATAAACCAAACCAGGGGTGTGTGTAGGATTTAGAGGGGATTTTGGGATGATTTAGAAGGACTAAGGGAGGGATTTTGGGGTGAAAGGGAGGCTTTGAAAAAGGGGAAGAAGGGATGAAATGGAGAATTCTGCAGGGGTACAAGGGGCAAATGAAGGCCTTTAGGAGCACAATTTTCCATAATCAATGAGGCTTATTGACTTAAGAACAGCAGAGGAAAATATTCAGAGGGCAGAGAGCATGAAGAGGCTTCTAGGATGATGTGTTTTCAGGAGAAATGCATTCCTTGAAGGCTCATAAACAAATTAGCCCCTGTTTGCTTGAAAAGGCCTTTGTTATCACGAAACTTGATCCATTGCATTTTTAATTTTATCATTTTAAAACGCTATAAGGACTCCTCTTCGAACTATTCCTTTGAAAAGATGTTGCGGTTGACTTTTGAAAGGTAACATAGTGATGGTTTCTTATTGAAGTAAAAAGGCCTTTTCAAGAAACTGCAAACCTCTTCTACTGCCTTTTCATTGTTCCTTATTAAAGAAGAAGCTCTACCAATTTTGCCTATTGCTGACCCTTTTAAAGGAAAAACTCTGCTCAAGACATACCAATTATTTGTGAGGCATTCTTTGCCATTCTTGCAAGGATATAAATCACCACTTTGAAACTTATTTTGACAGTTTCTGCTCTTGATGTTTTGATGATGATCATGCCCACTATGAAGTTGATTGAACTTTCAGGTGCTCTTTAAGCCTTTCTTTTGATTGTGGGTGAAGAACCTCATTCGAAAATGTAAGTGAAAAACTTTGCTACAAATAGTCTCCACCATCAAGGCAAATGACTAACCTTAGATTGACAAAGTAATCCAGTCTTAAAATTTTACGGAGGTATAGCAGGGGATGATGAGCTGAAGTTAGAATGTAAAAGTGGAAATTTGTCCCCTTGTTCTTTTGTGAAGGAAGTCTGCAAGAATAATGAATTTCTCATTTATTTTACCATTTTGAAAGCAGTTCCTTTGAAATCTAAGCCATACTGAAAATGAATGCTCTTCACCCTCAAACAATGGTGAGCCTTCTACATGTTTATGAAGGAGGCCTATGTTTGACAAATGCCCGGGCCCTTTTCAACCCCTATTTTAACCAAATGAAGAATTTTTATGAACACACTGTTAGTGGTTTTCTTTGTATTTGATAGCAGAAGTCAGTTTAAGACCAAGATTGTTTTACTTCCTTGGCCATTTGCTTAACAATATTTCTTCATTCCTAGTCACCCAATTAGCTTCATACTGTATTTCAATTCTGTGTTTTAACAGTGAAACTCATGTAAACACTTTTTTAAAGCACCACTGCTTTGTCTCTGATTTTAACACCATTTTCTATTTAGAAGCCTTCAATTGTCTCCCACTGCCCTTAAAATTTGCCTTTCAGTCAGCGAAAACCCTATAATCAATCTCTGTCCCTAACCCTCTTCTTGTAAAATGAAGGAGGTTTTCTCAGTCTTTCAACCCTCTGCTCATCTATGGAGGAGGTTTTCTCAGTGATGCCATTTCATCAGTTCTTCAAACAGTGTTATCTTTCCTTTCACTGCCTATTTATACTTAAGCAAATGAAAATGACAAAATGAAAATATGCCATGAAGGGCATCTCTCTGAGACATGTAATTCTTCTTTTCAAATACCTTTGTGCATCTTTAGACAATCATAGGTAGCGTGGCCAGTATTTGCAGAGCATTTCTTGTCATTTATAAGTGACTAACCCTTGACTTGTTTGTAGGGGATTACTGAAATAACTCTTTTTCCTATAGCTGCATTCCAGGCTCAAAACCACATGAGAAGCAGTTGTCTTCTCATGTTGAGTTCAATAATGTCTTTTGGAACACTAGTACACTTCTACTATTTGAAAGAGACATTGAAACACTGTAATTCTACCTAACATTAATTTAACATGTGGAATATGTATTGCTGAGACATCAAGGCTTGTTAGTGGCGCGACCTAAGGGTATAATCAAGCTTTATTTGTAGAAATAGGAAGGTCATCTAGGACTAGTTGATATTAGACAGAGGTTCTTTGGCTTTAGGATATTTTTCCAAGGGAAAATCGCCTAAAGCGCCACTACCTAACTTAGGGGAGACTTTTTGGACAGATTTGGAGTATTCTCTTTGGGGTTGATGGGCAAGTTTGTATGGATGAGGCTAGATAAGGCTTGACAATGAGGTTTTATCTCGTCATGGGCTAATTGAAAAGGTTAGGAGGGTGAAAATTTTTATGGGTGTTTTCCAGCTGGCGAATTTGACAAATTTGAGATCAGCTACTGCAAAACTTGGTTGTAACAACTAGTCATCACTAACAAGTGAAAAATACTGATGACTAAAAAAATGATTCCATTAACTACCTTATACTTTCCATTCATTTCTTGCCCTTCAAGAACCTTACATGCGAATAGGTCCTTATAATATTCCGTCATGAGTTGGGACTCCCAATAAGGGTCTAGGTTTCCCAACATTGGCAGCGCTGTAGAAGTATGAAATGATGCATTTGTCATATGATGACTCTCCTCCTTGACATTCTTGATGTCAACGTCACATGTTGGAGTATTCCCAACTTTATTTTTCTGCCTCTCTTGCAGCTGATATTGCTCAAGACAAGATTGAAGTTTAGGAGAGTCACCCTCCCTTTGAAAGGTTCTCTTTCTCAAAAACTTCCACAATTTTTCTCCTGCATGCAAAAATGAAATTTTTTTTTTTTATGTTCAGAAATATTCATTATATATTTGAGTATCCTTTGCTGCTCCAAAGCTATGGAGTATCCTTTTGATACTATACTCATATCAGCACAAATTTCTAAATCTATTCTCTCCAACGCAAATAGATGAATGGAAGAAAACAAGGTCAATTTCAGAAATTTCCCTAGCCTTCCATCAATGATTTTCAGCGTTGTAGTGGCTCCTTCCAAGGTTCCCTCTTTAAAAAAATAGGTTTCTGATGCATATAATTGAGAGAACACTTTAGTTTCCCTCTAATCAGGAGGTCTTCTTGCTGAAATGCCTCCTTGAAGAGAGGCATCAAGGCATAGAGTAGGATGTGAATGTAGGTGGACAGATTTTCCCCTACCTTTGTTGCAAGGGTCCTCTTGCCTTATTTTTTCTTTCAAACTCTAAAATAGAGAAGGGTACATGCTCTTCATCTTTTGATGCCATTCCTCCTCTTTTCCTTCTCCTATCTTCAAGATCTCATCATTTGGAAATGAAGGTACATGTTGCTCAGGTGTTATGCCAAGAGCTCTATGTGTGAGACCTTTTGGAACTCCTTGCAAGAGTGCAAGAGTTTCTTTATTTGGAGCAAGTGCTCCATCCTCTTCTTCATGAGGTGCTTGAGGTTCCCTTTTTATGACTTCGTTGTCTTCTCTTGCCTCTCCTTTCCCTTCTTCACTAGTTGAAGTTTCCTTACCTTCAACAAGAGACCTTAGATCTTGGTCCTCTTTTGAAGAGGGAATCTTCATGTCTTCCCTTTGAGAAGAAAGCCCTTCATCTAAAGGAGATATTGCCCTTGGAAAAGTATCAAACAAGCTCACCTCCTCTTCATTGGTTTTCAGAAATGGAGTTCGATTTATAGACCCTCCCAACTCATGCAAAAGTTTTGTTTGATGTGGTTTGATAGTTGCAATAGAAGATGTTTCACATGAAATATCATCAAACCTCTCTACTAATTTTTTAATGAAATTTGCATAAGTAGATGTATTTTCATTCTTTAAGGAAAATGATTCAAACAACCACCAAGCATAGGCCTTACCCTCAAAATGCAGCGCTGCTACTTTGATGGCTTAAAATTCTGAAACTTGATGTTGCTACAAAAAGGTGTCTAGCTCCTTCACCCAATCCCTAGCTGGACATAGAGGTGATCCATAAAAAGTGGATAGAAAGAATCTACCCTCACTCTGCTTCTTTCTACTTGTGCTCTTTTCCTTCATTTGGCAAAACCCTTTGAAATTCAAGTGATCTTTGAACTCCTTGGATTGATCTTCATATTCCTGCAAATAATCACCAAGAGTGTCTCTCTTTGGCATATCTCCTTTCACCCTCTTCATGAAGAAATTGTTGATAGAACATGGTAGATCTGATGATATGGCTAAGTGCTCATATCCAAAATATGAGGACTTATAATCTTCCTCCTGTATAGATCTGTGTGAGGGATATTCATGTGTTTCCCTCCTCATTTCTTTGATGCTCTTGCCTTTGCCCTGCAGATTTGAAAAGAGAAGTTTTGAGAACCTCTTTTCTCCAAACAAAAATTATTTGCTCTGATTTCTTCTGCAAATATCCTCCTCCCCATGAGAAGACTCCATGATGCTTGAAGCTCACAGGCTGAGCCAAGGTTGATGCTTTGATACCACTGTAATATTCCAAATTTGGAATTTTCTACAACAATAAGAATAACCTAAGGTATTCCAAAGTTGGAGAGCATAAATTTATCAACTCATATAATTTATTTAAACACATAGCTTCAATATAACAATCACAACAACAAACTACGCCTTTTTACAATGTCACCAAGCAGGGAAAAGTGGCATTTTTAGCCCCAAAAACGTTATTTTCTGAATATTGAGTTATAACAGTGAAAAATAACAGTTGTGTCCCTTAGAATAGAAAATATCGGACATGCATTCAAAATATTTTCATAAATAAATGCCTTTAGCTTAGTTAAACAGGTCTCCCATGCTTAAACAGCTTAAAATTGACAAAACCCCAAGACTGCAAAATGTCGGAGCTACTACATAAGAGACTGCGCAGTCCAATAGAGGCTAAACTCAGAAAATAGAGAAATATATCTGATATTCTTATTATAATACCCAATGAGGCATAAAAACAGAGATCTAATCTCTTTTATACAAATCCAAGAAGACCCGGCAAGGGTTTCTTAACAGAAAAGATATACAAGAGAAAGTTGTTGCAAATCTATGGCTGAATAACATTGTATGGCTGAAGCTCTACATAAGATGGCTAAACATGCAAATAAATTTCTGTAGATCCTTCCTCTAGCTTTCCCAAAGAAATGTTGATCCTCCTCTTGGGAAACTAGCTCCTCAAAATGGGGTTTTGACCCCTCCCACTACACACCTTAATAAATAATTCAGTTTTCTAAAGGGACTGTGTCTTTTCTGAAGGTAAGTGCTTGGCCCAACACTAGATAGTGGAAAATTCAGATCAGAAGTCTCCTCTTAGATTTCTCCAACAAGATCTCCAAGTAAGAGTAGGGAATCCCCACCCGGGAAAACACTTGCACTAAGCAATGCAACTTAGCTAAATAGCCAAGTATGCAGGAATTATAAGCAGACCACATAAAAATATAATCTCCAATATTTCCATATGCTTTCCATCTCCTTCATTATATAATTGATGAGCTTCCTCACCAAGGGTCCCACCCACTATGAGGTTGCTTCCATGCAAAGGCTCCTCCACAAAAACTGTGTTGTCCATCAAGATGGTGCAATGTATCTAGACATCTTGTTGACTTGGTCAAACTTGACTGATTCTTCATGCCATGTCCCTTTTCATACTCAAGGTGCCTTCATTTTATCTAGTTGGATTGATCTCTATTCACATTGAGCTGGCTTTATTTAGAATCCACTTCTTTGAGAGTAAATCATGTTGACTTGGTCAAAATTGACCTTGTCCACATATTTTAGACCTTTTTCACACATGTGGATGCTTTAATTGGTTATTTCATGATCCCCTTTCACATTAGGAAGGATTTTTATTCATACTTGAGCAAATTAGGAGCCTCCTTGCTCAATTATTCATGCATCTAGATTTCAAAAGCAAAATTAATATTCCTATTAGCTTAAGCTAAATTAGGAATATTACAGGCTTGCAGGACACCAAACCTAGCAATAATGCAATTGAATATGAACTGAGCCGTTGTCTTACCATCGGCGGCAAGTGTAGGCATTGCTTCGGCCCATTTTGTGAAGTAGTCCACGGCTACGATAATATAAGCATTCCCCCCGGACGAGTGAGGGTTACACGTCATAAAATCAATGCCCCACTTCACAAAGGGACCAATGATAATGACAGGATGAAGAGGAATGGGTGGCGCACGCATCTTGCATTGGTAAATATGGCAATCATGGCATATACGAACCGCGACAATGCAGTCTTTGAAAATAGTAGGCCAAAAATAACTAGCACGGAGGATTTTTTGAGAAGTAGCATAACCAGACATATGACCACCACAGGTGCCACTGTGACAGTCATTGAGGACTTTCTCAGCTTCCTCGAGGGTCAAACACCGATGGAGAATGGAATCTACTCCAACACGATAGAGGGTATCCCCGACTATACGATAAGGTTGCGACTGATGGCGGATGCATCAACAGGCATCCTTCGTCAACTCAGATCTAAAATATGAAGTCTAGAGATAAACCATGAAATCACCGTACCACGAATCGAGGGTGCTAATCAAGAAAAGTGAAACATTTGGATGGATTCCTTAGAACGAAAAGGAGCAGAGTCGGAAGGGAGAGAACAAAGAAAATCAGAAAAAAATAATGATTTCTTAGACTTGGCAACAGTAAATTCCAAATCAAACTCTTGGAGGATAACAATACATTTAGAATATTTACCCCCCAGCAATTGTCGAGACAAGATGAAAGTCATGGGGTTGCAATCAGAAATCAACGTCACTATGAGTAAGAGAATATAATGACGAAAACGTTGGACTGCTTGAACTGTAGCTAACGCTAACTTCTCGACATGAGCATAATGAGTTTCGGGGTCAAGAAGGTTACGAGACAAGTAATAAATAGCATTCTCCTAACCATCATCATCATCTTATACCAAAACCATCGCAATTTCATTGAAAGCGACAGCTAAATAAAGGGAAAAATCACGATGATAATTTGAATGGAGAAGTAGAGGAGCATTGACAAGTAATGTCTTCAACGCATCAAAATATTTCTGACTGATTTCATCCTAGCAGAAAGGGGCGCCCTGCTTCAACAAGCATGTGAATCCTTCAGCGACTTCGACGTAGTTAGGTATAAAATGAAAAATTAGCTTTCCCTTGTAAACTCTACAACTGGTGCAATGAGGAAGGAGAGGGGAGATTAATAATAGCCTCAACTTTGAGAGGATCAAGGAAAATTTCATCTTGAGACACGATAAACCCTAAGAGTCTACCAGAATCAACGCAGAAGACACACTTGTGCGGATTAAGTCGAATGTTATAGTGTCTACAATGAATAAAAATCTGATGAAGATGGTTAGGGTGATCCCGACGCTTAGCCAAATGAGCTGGAAGGTCATCCAGATAAGGTTGCATGATGTGATGAATATCATGAAAGGTGTAGGACATCGCGCGTTGAAATGTGGCCCCAGCATTCTTTAAATGAAAAGGAAGCTTCTTATATGCAAAGGTAACCCAAGGACAAATGAAGGCAGTCTTGTGTTGATCAGTCGAGAGAATTTTTATCTGATTATAACCAGAAAAACCGTCCATAAGGGAAAAAATCTCGCTCTCGGCACAATCCTCAATGATATAATCGATGAAGGGAGTAGGATAATTATCCTTGGGACAAGCTCGATTCATATCACGATAGTCAACACAGACACGAATAGTACCCTGTTTCTTATTTACAGGAACAATATTAGAGACCCATTTTGTCAATGGAATCGGATAAATGAAACCAGCTTTGAGAAGTTTTTCCACTTCAGCTTTAATGGCAACAGATTTTCGAGCATGAACCGGATGAAGACGATGGAGAACAGCTTTCGAACCGGGGTAAGTAGGAATTGCATGTACCACAATGAAAGGATCAATTCCAAGCATTTCTTCGTAGGACCACGTAGAGACATCATGGAATTCGCGAAAAAGACTAGTATAGGCTTGTACTTCATCGGAAGAACAAGTGACCCCAATATGGATGTTCTCGACAATTCCCAGTTTAACGAAAATGTCAATAGGCATCGTCTATGTAATGTTACTCAAGTTACCTTCCGAAAAAACTTCATGAATCTGAAGAGGCATTTGAAGCAGAGGAGAAGGAACCTAAGAAGCAAAATGCTCAAGACAATTAGACATGGCCCTGAAACTTGGGAGAAACGAGGAATGATGATGATTATCGTCCCATGGGAGATCTTCGAGAGGCATGGTTTCCACAATGGCCTCATCGGAGGGAAACACGTCTTTCAAAGGATCTGGCGAATCAAAATCACCAAGCCAAGGGGATTGAGAATGAATTTCAAGAGACATGCTCGAAGGAGCAGAATCATGAGAAGGAGTATCTGATGCGGTGATGAGCTCACAATAATCAATTTCAATCGGACTCAATGGCATCTAATCTCAGAAAGAATCGATCTGTTCAGGGGAAGGTATAACCCATTGTTCATTGGTGTGAGAAATCATGTTGACCTGTGTTAGTTTCAGTCTTTGCAGCCTTCCTCCAGTGATCAAACATGCTATTACAAGGTGATTTTAAGGTGTCAAGATCAAATTTTGTCATTTTAGTGAGTCTTCAAGCAAAATTTGGTCACTAAGTATTAGGTCTAGGGTTTGCTTTCACTCCTTTCAAAGTTGTCCAAATTTCGGTCCATGTCACCATTTAGCTGAGTGTACCATCATTCAGAGGGTTGTCATCATCATTTCAAGTTCCCCTGGGTCATTTTACACCTTGTTCATGCTTCAGTTGTGCCTAGGTAAGGTTCATTTCCCTCTCCTAGGGTTTTGGAGGTAATTTCTCTTGGATGGTCAAATCATCATTAAAACTTGTATCCTGATCTTCATACACCTTCCCCTATCCTTAATGTACCTTATTAAACACTTCCCATCACGGAGATGCCCCAAATTCCTCATTTTCGCACAAACCCTAGTTTCTTGCTACAACTTGGCAATTTTCTAGGCTAGGCCTGTGTTTTTCCCTTTTGGACCTCTTCCCCTAACTCAATCTCTGAAATTCCACTTTCCCCTACTTGCTAAAATCCCTCCCTACTTCCCAAAATTTTCTCAGGAATTTAGAAGCCCCTTATCCCCTTTGTTTCACTTCATTTCGACAAATCCTTTGTTCCACACATCGGGATAGGTTTTACTCCAATGGTGTTTATGAGCAATAAAAGATGAATTTAGGAAAACTGAGAGTAGTTTTTGTCCACAATATTCCAAGGAAGAAAAACTTCCTTCACTTTTTACACAAGTGTCATGGTTTTAGAGAAATTTCAAAAATACAGTTGCCTCACGAGAATTGATGCACCTCTGAAGTGACCTTGGGAAAATCACGCTTTATCCTAGCTTGGTTGGCCAAATGACTTTCTTTATCATTCAAATGATAACTAGACATAAATATCTTTCCAATGAGCTATCATGAGCTCAATTTTGAGTTTAGGAAGACCTTCAAACGTTGACTGCAACAGCACTCTGCCTTGAGGCAAACTCATTTTTCACATTTTGACCAATCTTGGGAGATTTTCTTTTTGACAAGGAAAATGAACTTAAAATTGACAAATTCCAGTTGGGTTGGAAATTAGACTCCATAAGATTTCCAACAAGCTATCCTACGCTAAATTTTGACACAGGGAAGGTCTCCAAAAGTCTACTGAAAAAAGGCGCTACGCATTGGGTGAGTGGCGCGGCGCATAGAGCTGCAAACCATTTTCACCACAAATTCATCTAGATTCTCAATTTAATTGGTTTCCTCCGGTCCAAATTAAGTAAAAAAACTCTTCAAATGCCAACGAAAGTGTGTCTTAAGATGTTTATGATGATTTAGTAAAAAAATTCAAACCCTACTTCTGTGCAATTTTTGCTCAAGACATGATTGCTTAGGGTTTGTAAATTGGATTTTTGTGGCCATCACTCCCTCACCTTTTTATTCCCTCACTTCTTTTCTAGTTTCGTTAAACCATTTACTATCCCCCATATCCCTAAATTCATTCACCTCTACCCCTAATTCCCATTTTCCCAAATCCTAACTACAAAATCCCCAAAACCTACTCACATCCCTAAAACTCTTACTCCCATCCCTAAACTCTGTTCACACATACATTTTTACACTCTCTTCCATACACTCTGCCCATTTCATTCCTCCACCATATTTTCACATTGTTATCCACAAAACCATCCATGTACAACCACATTTTTCAAAACCAAAGGAAAACAATGGAAAGAGACAGTGATCATGGGTATGAGCAAGAGATTGAACATGACCGGGAATCTTGGCTTGAAAGGACAAACTTGCACTTGGGAAAGAATGCTAGATAAGGCCAACAAAGAGAAAACTATGTTGAGGCACATGGCATACCATTACTTGGTGAAAAACAAAATTTGCAAGGCAAGAATCATGATCTTGAAGGCCAAGTTGAAGAAAGCATCGAGGAGGCGAAAAGAGCATGATAAACTTTAGATATTGGCTGAGGCTTCCTTGGCCCAACATAGCACTTGATGGAGGACACTCAGCCCAAATTTCAAAAATTTTGGGACACTTTTTGCATTTTTGGAATTTTTGGGCTAAAACACAGGTTTTTCTGCCCAATGCGTCATGCCACCTGGCGCGCGCTTTTTCTAGAGGACTCCTTTTGATGCAAACTCAACATTTTTGGATTTTTCATGGAAAAATATGCATGCCTACCAATGGCCAATAAATTTTGATAGGTTTTGGGCTTCCAAAAGGGTCAAAAACACCCCAAAAATGACCTTTCTGCCCCTTTTTTGACACACAGGAAGCAGTGTTGGGCGAAATCAGTTTTGGAGGGGCAAATGAAGGCAAAATTCATAAATTCCACTTGAGTTGGAAAGTAGACAGGTAGACCTTTCCAACAAGCCCACTTGGAGAAAATTTTGACACTATGAAGGCCTCCAAAATCAGTTTCAAACAGTCGCGACGCAGAGGGAAATCAGGCGCAGGGCATTGGAGGAAATTTACTCATTTTGACCCAAAAACTTTGTTTTTCGCCTAGTTTTTGACAGTTTGACTTTATTACTTCTAAATTTCAAAATCATGATGTAATTTAATGTAATTTGATGGATCTTGATGTAATTTTGCTAAATTTTCACTCATAGAAGTAGATTCATCCATCAAAAGGTAGTTTGCAA
Organism: Pinus albicaulis; assembly: GCA_034641835.2. Lineage (NCBI taxonomy): Eukaryota > Viridiplantae > Streptophyta > Pinopsida > Pinales > Pinaceae > Pinus > Pinus albicaulis. The sequence continues at coordinate 1,093,445,821 of CM076584.1, forward strand.
CTGAATGAATCAGTTTCCTAGTTTTTAGAGGTAAGTTGTTCCACTGCCTACTTTCTAGTTCTCAGTTTAGATTTTGTTAGAGCAGCTTCTAAACTCATGAGCTCGACCTCTAGAAGCTAGGATGATTTTTTTTTTTCCTATATCTTATGTTTTATCAGTCATTAGCATGGTTGGACTTTTGGGAATTCTTTGAGCATCATTGTACATTCATCTCTGCATTTTGGCAAAGGAATAGACCAGGGTTTGCAGCACTCTATGGGATTCATGTGGAATTTTTCTTTGATAGTGTGTTTCTCTCTGTAAATGTAAGTTTACTGGTGTTTTATGTATGCCATTTTCTCTCTTATTTCTTCTTAAATAAAACAAACAAGGATAAAGGTAGAATCCATTGAAATTGCAGTGCTCTGCCTAGGGTTTGTTTAGTTATTTATGTTTTCAGCTGTTTGAAGAGGATCCCTGAAGTTTCTTGCCCTCTTCAACTCGTCACCTGTCTAAATCTCTCCATTTATTTCAATTGGAAGTGTCAAATAAATTGCCTGCCTTGCCCCATTGAGATCTCTGCAAAACTGAGCCTCATTCCCCAGACCCAAAAGCTTCTTTTCCATTCGAGCCAAGAAAACACCCTTAAAATCAACCAAACTCTTTTGCACACATACCTAGCCTAAAATCAGTCTTTACATCAAGCCATCTCAACCCTCATCGATAATTTTTTTGCTGAGATTGACAAGGAGAGAGCCCTCTCCCGATCTGGTAGGGCTAGCTACCAGGTTAAGCGTGGTTTGATGTTACCCTAGATTCTGACTTTCTCAGCATGAGGTAGATTTAGGACATAACATAGTGGTGACCATACTAGGGAAGAAAAGTTTGTTGTTTGTTTTATAAACTACAGACAGAGCCTGAAGTTAGCCAGGTAGCCTTCGAACTGCTCTTGCTCTGCAACTGCATAGTAGATGAATGCTGCTTCAGTCAATCTCTGGTCTAGTTTATGAACTGAACATCTGGTTTCCTCAGTAAGATATAATCAAGTTCAGATCTGAGTGTTGATGGTGGACAACGATCAGACACCGCAAGGCTGAAATCATTCACCTGGCGACTCTAAATCAGTTTCGAGATTAGATCCAAGGACTCCACTGGAGGATGAACCTGACCAGCAGAAACATGAAAGGACAATATGGAAAGATCAGGTATTCAAGTTGGAATTTCATCGAAGACATTTTGTTCTTTGCCATGAATTATTTCTTCTCTTTTCCCAAGAATTTCAAGAAGGCTTTGCAAAGTATATTGTATTTGAGAAAAGATCCTCGGCCTGCATTTGATTCCTTCCCTTTGAAGATTGTGAATACCAAAGATTTTCATGCTTTTGAACTTGATCAAGACCCTTTTTCTGAATCTTGTGATGACCATCTTCAAACTGATGAACCTCAAGAGACCAAGACTGATTCTGTAGCATTTGTACATACCCCTATACCTTGTAAAATTCCAGATCGATCCAAGCCTCTGATTTTACCTCCTATATCCCATGCTTTCCCTAAAAATCATGACCTATATCTACCAATATTTTATGGTGAACGCGACAACATCACTGCTGAGAGACATGTTCTGAATTTTGAGTCTTTTCTTGACCTTTTTGAAGTTGATGAAGAGGATGTCAGTATTAGGATTTTTTCTCTTTCTTTGCAAGGAAAAGTCAAGAGTTGGTTCAAAACCCTGCCTGATGCAAGCATTGCAGATTTCCAGCAGTTCAACAAAGTTTTCCTCGACAGGTGGGTGGTAAGACGGAACCCTTTATTGATTATAGAAGAGTATAACCAGCTGAAAAGACTGCCAGAGGAGACAGTACAACAATTTTCTGCCAGATTTAACCAAGTTTATTATTCGATGCCAATTAATATAAGACCTCCTCTTGGATCCGCTCTCTTGCACTACCTGGGTGCCTTTGATCCGGAAATGGAGTTTCAGCTGAGAGAAAGGAATCTTGCAACACTTGAAGAAATTATAAACATTGCAGTAGAAGTAGAGGCTCAGTTGTTGATTCGAAGGGCAAAGTTGAAGGAAGAAGAGATGAAAAACATAGATCCGAAGGAATCAACATCTCTAGAGGTAAAGCTTGAAATTTTGGTAAGTGCAGTGGAAGAGATGATGCAAAGGACCATCACAAGGAATGAGTATAATGTTCAAGCCCATGGCTCGCTGATTGAAGAAGAACAAGTTACTGATCCAAAACATTTTGTTTCTTATCCCAGTTGTCATAGATCTGATAATGATTGTTTTATAGATCATCTTGGAGAAGAGAGAGCTGTTGATATGACATGTATGCTTGATGATGTGTTTTATACTGATTATTTGCCTCAGTTTGATCAGTATGATGATGATTATGTTCTCCAAACAGAAGCTAATCTTGCAGACAAATCAGCAGCTAGTTTCTGGGAGGAAGAAGTTCACTTTCAGCAGCTCGAATACAATGTTCAGCCATCACATATCAGCTATGGAAATGACGAGGAAAGTGCAGCAAATTTTGAAGTAAGTGAAGGATCTTTGCCTTTTTGTTTTGATTCGTTTCAGTTCATCAGAGACAACTTCCATGCAATCAGAAATCAACTGTCAACAAGTCTTGATCTGGACCATCTTGAGGGCAATGAAAACCTTGTTCAAGACTTCTCATATCTATATTTGCAGCCCCCGAATGCCATTGATTTTCAAGTTGCAGATGAGGACTTGGAAGCTGGCACATATGATCAAATGATACAAGATGATTCCGTACCATTTTGTTTTGAATCATTTCAGTTTTTGAAGGGTAAATTGCATAGTAAATCTTCAAATGAGCAGCTTGTAGGAAATCATGTAATCTCATCGGAACTAATAGAAAATGGGTTGTAGCAGTCTTTTCAAGTTTTTCACGATCCAATAGCTGATGTGTTGGATGATGTCTGTATTCAAAGTCTTTCTCCATTGACTACATGTGAGCTTGAAATGTGTGATGATATAAACTTGATCTGGCAGTTGGTTTCTTTGTCATTTTTAGCAGTAGTCTCATCACAAAGCTCAAAAAAAAATTTTCATTCATGGTATGAGGAGAAAAGTAATCCATTGAATAGGCTAAGTCAGTGTGCATGAACTTAAAGATCCTTGTCTGCGGTGTTTTGGAGGAGGATAGAAAATCCATAGTATTCAACGGATCTGTTCACAAGTTTTCATGGAGTTTCCTTTCGGTAGTTCTCTTGTTGTTCTGGCGAGAACTTGTGGAGGAAATCAAACGTGACCCGAATGCTTGCTTGTTTGCATTTGTTGTTTCATTTCACTTGATCGGAGTAGATGGAACAACTAAGTGATTATTGAATAAGCTTCATAGCCAGGCACATTTTCGATTTTTGGTTTTATTTAAGTATCAAGTCGGTTTGCAGTTGGTGAATTCCAATTTGGGTCGTCGAGTCATCGGTTTTACGATCATGCATTTCGGCTTAAGTTTTTTGACTCCATTGCCCAATGGATGAAGGCTATCACTTTAAGAATGTAGTTCTTGCTTTCTCCAAGGAGCTACCATCATTAGGCCAATGTTAGTATGGAGTCTTTGCGGTACCTATAGGTGATCAGGTAACAAAGTGATTTAAGGTGTCGAGGTCAAATTTTTGTCATTTCGGTGAGTCTTGATAAAATTTGATGCCAGGTAGTGGAATTAGGTTTTTCATCTTTTAAAGTTTTCCAAATGTCGGTCCATGTCACCATGCAAGCTAAGTGTACCATCATTTGTATGGTTTTCATCATCATGTCAATTTCCAACAGGTCATTTTACACCTTGTTCATACTTAGGTTGTGCCTAGTGAGTTCATTTACTCTCCCACAGGGTTTTGGAGGTTGATTTATCTTGGATGGTCAAATCATCAAAAGCCAAACTTGTCTTAAAATCAGCTATTTTGCCTTCCTATCCTTATTGTACCTTATTAAACACTTTATCCTTGACATCACAAATTCTCATTTTTGCACAAACCTAGTTTCTTGCTCTGACTTTGTATTTTCCTGAAGCTAGGCACGTGTTTTCCCTTTGGACCCCTTCCCTGCTCAATCTCTAATTCCACTTTCTTTTTCTTCCTAACATCCCTCCCTACCCCAAAATTTTCTCTAAAATTTAAAGCCCCTTGTCTTCTCCCCTTCGTTTATTTCCATTTCAACAAATCCCTTAATTCCACACATCGGGATGGTTTTATCAATGATGTTTCTAAACAGCAAAATATGACTTCAGAAAACTGAAAGAGGTTTTTGTCCAAAATAGGCCAGGAAAGCATTATCTTTCACTTTTTACACAAGTGTCATGGTTTTAGAGAAATGTCAAAAAATACGATTTTCAGGAGAATTGATGCACCTCACAAGTTACCTTGGGAAAATCAAGATTTCTCCTAGCTTGGTTGGGCATGTGACGTTTATGGTGGAAAATATTCAGACACAATAGATTTCAAGCAAGCCTCACCATACCTCAATTTGATTGAGGAAGGACACTAAGTTGGCTGCAACGGCACTGCAGAAGCAACATCATTTTCCTCATTTTGACAGTCTTTAGAATTTGATTTTGACAAAGGGGAAAATAAACTCAAATTACAAAATTGATTTGAGTTGAAATTAGGCCTCAACTAAAATTTCCATAGCTGTCTATATTGCCCAATTTTGGGACACTAGGAAAGTATCCAGGTTATACAGAAAAAGTGCGATCATTGGGTTTATAGTAGCGATCGTTGGGTTTATGGCAACGTTGGGTTTATGGTAGCGACGCGTTGAGTTATAGTAGCGACACATTGAGCTGGAAAAGGCTATTTCCTTCCATGACTCAAATTTTCTCATTCCTTCTTTGTTCAAGTAAGTCAAGTAACCTCTCTACTAACAATGAACATGGTCTTGTGATATTTGTAGGTTATTACAAAAATTCAAACCCTATATTGCTTGTTCAAAAGGATTGTTTCCTTAAGTTTAAAAATTGGTTTTGAGTGCCTATCCTCCTGCTTCTCACATTTTTTCCTCATCTAACGCGCGATAATTTTTTTACATCAATACTTTACCTATTACATATATCCCTAAAGCTCATTCCCTATCCCGGTCCCATTGTCCCATCCTAATTACGAATTTTCCAATCCCAATGATATCCCAAAAACTAGTCACTTTGTCCCTAAACTCTTCAATTGGCAATTTCACTTGGAAATATTCCATCATCTCCCCTACCCTCTCCCACCATAGTCCCTCACTTGTTATCACATATTTGGCAACAAAACCAAGACACCAAACTCTTCATATTCATCCAAGACAATATAGACTTTGGAAATCATGGAGACATATACCTCTTATATGCGACATGATGACTCTACAGCTGAGTGCATGAACAAAAGGGGCCAAAGCTGTTGGAGAAGGCCAAAAATAACATGCTGAGGCACATGATAATCATTATTGAGCGAAATCATGTTGAAGGCAAGTCAAGATGTGACAAAGGATTAAGAGAATTAAACGCCATACAAAGGCATGATAGACAGAAATTTTGGTGAGCTTCCTTGGCACTGCTGTATGATGGAGGACACTGTTAAATTTCAGAAATTTGAACACATTTGTCAATTTTGATTTTTGTCTCAACTCTGATTTTAAAGCGCGTCGCGCCACTTGGCTGTGCTTATAATTTGGGAGCTCATATTGGGTAAAACTTTGTATTTTTGGATTTTCTTGAAAATTTATGCATGCCTACCATTTCCCCAATTTTGACGGGTTTTGGGCCTCGAGAAGGTCAAAAAAAATTTTAAAACCATTATTTCTACCCCCTTTTTGGACACACGAGCTTAATGTTGGAAAACTCATTTTGGAGAAATTGTTAGCATTATTCAGAAATACCACTTGTGTTGGAGTGTAAAAATTTGGTTGGAGAAGGCCTTAAAATGGCTCCAAGGCGCGCTGACATGGAGATTTTACTCGATTTTGACTACATTAACTCTTTGTTTTTTCGCCTAGTTTTGGCAGTTTGACTTTCTTACTTCCAAGATTAAAATGTGATGTAATTTGATAGGTATTTAGTATGAAATTTTGTCAGAATTTTTGCTCATGGAAGTATATTCATGTAAAAGGTGAATTGCAAGCTGAATGAATCGGTTCTATCTTATAGAGGCAAGTTTGTTCCTTTGCCTATTTTCCGGTTCTTGGTTTAGATCTTGTTGAAACAGCTCCTAAACTTGTGATCTCAACCCATAGGGGCTGAGGATGAGTTATGCTTGTCTATCTTGTAGTTTTTCCAGTCATTTTCTTGGTTGGACACTTGGGATTGCTTGGAGACTTCATTGTGCATTCATCTATGGGTTTGGCAAAGGAATAGACCGGGGGTTTGCGGCCTCCTTGGGATCCATGTGGCTCTTTGTTTTAGTGATGCTTTCTCTCTGTTATGAGATTACTGGTGTTTTATGTATATCCATTTTCCCTCTTATTTGTTCTTAAGTTAAACAAACAAGGATAAAGGTAGAAATCATTATATTTTAGTTGCTCTGGTTTGTTTGTTAATTTTCTATGTTTCATGCTTGAAGAGAATTCTAGAAAGTTTCTTGCCCTCTTCTTAACTCTCCTTCAAATTAGGGTATCTTCATTCAAAAATTGAAGTGTCAAACAGTGCTGTCTTAGCATTCGGATCTGTAAAAACTGAGCCTCATTCACAAACTAACATTTTCTTCCTTTGGTCCAACAAACACCCTCAAAAATCAGATAAACTCTTACATATATGCTAGCCTAAATGTCAGCCTTTATTGAAGTCATCTCAAGCCTCTGTGATTAATTTTCTTGATATTGACCCAGAAGCCCTCTCCATTTGTTAGGTAACTACGATTAAGTATGGTTTGATGTTACCACAAACTCTACCCATTTGAGGAGTGAATTTAAGCAATAACAAATATAATAATTAGGAAAAATGTTTAAAAGTAAATGAATTTTCAAGGATGTGTGGAACAAATAGAACTAGGTTTAATCGAAGTCAATGAGATATGATTATTCATGAGAAAAGTGAAGAAATTTTGAAAATTAAGTTAAATAATGATGGAATGGTGGGCCCAGTGAAGTTGAAAGGGCATAGAGATGGATCCTTTTCAAACAGAAAAGCAGGTATTGAACAATTTAGGTAGAGAGCATAAAAATGATTCCTACCTACTCATCATGGCTGTTCAAGTGATAATTTATGGATGAAAGGTGAACACAACAAATTTACATATGAACACAAAGGAGAAGAATACAGCCAAAATTATTTCCACATGGATCCCACAAACCAGAAACATATCTCATTGTACATTCACTGTCCATGTTACAATGGAGCGTGAGGTATTCTCCTTGACTTCCACTATTTTTACTACTTACGAATTCACAGACTCTTTGCAATAGTTCAAATGCAATAAATAGACGAAAATCTTCAGGAAGTAGATCCCTGAAAAGAAAGACTTTTACCGGCTCAAGAAGCCGGAAATACGATCATGAGAAGAAAGAGCCAACATCGCACAATACCAGGCAACCAATACATTTGAAACCATCGCAGTTGCTGCAATGCCAACGGATGAAGAAAAAACGGAAATACGAAAACAGAATTCCTGTTTTATACGTAGAAGTCTTTGTTTCATTTCTGACTTATGACGCTAGCTAGCAGCTTTTCTTTGTTAAAAATCTGCTATCTTGAGAAATTCCCTTTAGAACCAATAAAGATTAAAATAGCAAATAGATGAAATATGTAAACACAGGTAGACGAGCGAAAAGGAAAAATGGGTAGAATTTATCGTCTAACTATGTAATCGGAAGATGGGTAAGGTGGAACATACGGTGAAAAACTTGAGATTTAGCTATGATGCATTGGTGTAATCGCAATCGGGATCGGAGGAGAGGGATACAACATATGAGTTGAGCGTTGAAAATACGCGTTGCAATGGTGTTATGTGCCAATCAACGAAGGAAATGAGAAGAATATGTTAGAACAAGGCAAAAGAAAAAACTCGATCGTTGGCATAGGTACGATGAGACCATACAATAGAAGAGAGGAGAAATCCCTTTAAGGTTAAACAATCTTACACATTTGAGAAAAAGCAATTTTTTCAAAAGAGCGGAAGGATTTTTAAGTGGTCCCATAGAATCGCAATCGGAATCGGAGCTTGGGGACGAGGAGACGATATATTTGGAACAAGGCACAAAAAATTCAATGCAATTGAAAGTAAATGCGATGGAGGAGGGTCTTTTGTAAAACGAATAAAAATGAAATTTAAGTTTTACAAAGAGCTTATTGTAGTAGGCGGAGGTGTGGTGGTTAAAAATTGAACCCGAATCGGAAGCGAAGAAGACGACAAGCATAATTTAAATTCTCCAATTGCGAGTAGACGGCAGTTGTGGGTACAACTCCCGGTCGGATCGCTGGTGAGTAAACGGAGGAGTAATCGGAGAAACCGATCAAAAAGTGCCGATCGGGATGGAGCAATGAAGTTTAGACATCCGATGGGATGAAAATCGACGTTAGGGATCTCATCGGTGTACTAATCAGTGATAGTCAGCGAAATTATGTGTCAGAGTTCAAGTAAAATGAACTGAGTTTACAAAGATAATCATTTCTGATACATATGGTACGTTAGATAGGAGGGGTATTTATAATATAAGGCTTTAAACTTTATTATAAGGTATGGAGGGGAAGTGGCTTATTGGATCGCATATGTGTTTAAAATATTTTAATAATGGTTTGCCATCGGATGGAAAGAAGTTTTACAGAGGAAATATTAAACTTTAATAACATAAAGTTTAAGGTAAAGGTGGGAAAGAGGGGAAGGGTTAGGGTATAGAGGACTTTGTTACATGGTGGTATGATCGGGGAGTCGGTTTGATATAATGTATAAGTTGGCTCTTTAGGGCTCCTTTCGATGGACGTACTTAGAAAGTATAATTTTATACTAAAAATGTTGTGGAAAAATTATTTGAAAAACATGGTGGTGAATTTGTGGAAGTGTGACTTCTGAAGTGTGACTTATTACATATTATGACATAAGTACATAAGGTGATAATAAAAAAGAAAAAAATGTCATGTTTTTATAAAACCTGGATTTTGAGGTAAAAATTGTTACATCAAAGCTGAATAAGAAGCATTTTCTTTGATCTTTGATGTTTTAACGACTTCAGGTTTATTGGCTTCCTCAAGCCTTGCTGATATTTATTGACACTTGACTCATTCATTTGACCATGGTGAGATCCTAGAACCTAATGAGACCCAAATATGACCTACTAACTTGACTCACAAAGTGAAAGTAACTGTGACTAAAGATCATGGGGGGGGAAATCGGTAAGTTTTCACGGGGAAAGCGTTAACACTACCATCAATGAATCCATGACTGTGATTGGTGAAAATTTATGCTATGGGACTCCTAATATGCTGGAAAAAAAAGAGTATTTTGATCACTAATGGTAATATGACTGATAAACACTACTGGACTATCCTTTTTAGTTTTGTCTTCTTTCTCAGGTGATCTTCTCACAGTGAGTTGCCAAAAAATAACTTCACTTTTTAAGTCTTCTTTGTTCATGAAATCAGGATTCATCCTCACTTCCCAAACAAACTCTATCTTCTAAGGTTCCTTTGGTAGGACACATGTTGCTGTGTATCTTTACCTCTTAAACACCACATCTCGGTTGTTTCTTCCTTGTTTTTGGGTTCCAAATCTTGTAACCCCATACAAGCCATCTTTATACCCAATAAAGATGCACCTTCAGTTATTATCCAACATTATTTTCTCTTTTGGAACATGTACATATGCATCAAATCCAAATACCTGGATGTGAAAGAGGGTTTCTTACTTGTGTCCATACCTCTGTGATCACATATCACTTGGCTGATGGTGATGCATTAGCAAGTAACATCAGTCTCCCAGCATACTCTGCCAGAGTGCTTACCTATCCATAGAATTTTCACTGACATGCTTTTGCCTTTTCTATCGATTATTGACCATTTCTTTCTCTTTCTGTTTTCTTTGAGAGTACGTATGGAGTATTATTATATGAAGTGCTATACCACGCTTATAAATCTGCATTCATACCCCAGAACTCCCCACCCATTATGTATGTAGCCCACCTTTATCTTCTTCTATGTAGTTTTACCAGCGTTAAATTCTTTAAATTTGTCAAAAAGACTTGATTTCTTCCTCAAAATATATCCATGTATTCATGAAATTCCTTGTATGAATGAGACATAGTACAATTACCCGGTTATGGAACACGACCTGATTCCAAACATGCATGACTCTGTCTCTTGTTAACCCCCCTCTGTACAGAGGAAAACTAACGATTCACTTCCCATATACCATGTTCACAAGGGTAATCAGGAGAGCTATTAGACATGCCTTCTACCATACCATTTATGTGTAGTATCGAAGAGCCCTTCTCTCCAATATTTCCAAGCCTTTGATGCCATAGCATGGTCTTTTCTCGGGAATGATTGAGCTTTCCTCACTTTCAAGAACCACCAAAATTGTTGCACCCATCAATAACGGTGCTACAGATGTATACGAGTTCCGTCCGAACTCCTGTGTCTCGGTGCTCCCACAAAACCATCTTACGAGTGTCTTTCTCAAAACATTGTTTTTGCACTTGCATCGTATCTTCTTCACAATCAAATTTATGACCAATGCAGAGATAAGAACACCGGGAAATGTTCTAATCATTACCTTCAAGCTTGATTAATTTTACCGTTCGATGATTCTGCTTCTATCATCCCTGAAAGACATCTTTGCCTTGTCTGTTCTCCATGCTAGCGAACCACTCCCTATGGGGAGTGAAGTGAAAGGATGCACCGAGTCAATCAACCTGACTCTGCAGTCCATATATTTGAAGAAAAGCCCAAATACACATCCCCTGCTGTCTAAAAAATTGGTTTTATGCCTCACATGGGGCATGTCGGATCCTTTCATACCCGAAAGGGTGATACGAGTCCATTTTGTGGTCCCTTTAACCTCGCATTTCCTTTTACCTTTACAAAATTTCAAGGTTATTTTGATCCTCTAGATTTAGATATCCACTAAAACCTTATTCTTGTTTTGTTCTAAAACCTTCACCTCGTACAAGCGAACATCTCATGACCTCCCATATTTCTGTCTCATTTCCTGGAAATGTAGTGAACAACGTCATCAAAATTCAAGACGTTTAGTGATACTAATAACAGGAGGCTGTCCCACGAGTCGGTGAGAGCACAACAAATTGATGGGTTATCTTCTTGGTTACTGCTTATCAATAGATGACAATGAATTACCAGGTATTGAAGGCATTCAAATATGCTCTGTCATTGAGTCTCCATCCTTCATCCTTGGTTACCTGACTTTTCACCAGGAAAAATTTATTCTGAGAGACTTAATTGGTACAAAGTCCTATCTTGTCGAGTCTTCTGTGTCGGATACATTAATAATGCGGGTAAATTTTATTTATGTTGGCCTCCTGCCTTCGATCTAACTTCTTCCGGTCTTCACATCGACATTGTCGTTGGTTTAGTACCCCAAATCTACCGTCACATGATACTCCAACTACGATGGTCCTCCATCTTGAGATTCCACCTTTCGAAAACTTTGACCATTCGTTTCCTCAGATCTCTGTCTTTCCCGCTATGCATCTTCTTTCACCATGAAATCGATCAAATAGATCTCCCCCCTTTTGAACGGTCTAGAACCAAAGAAAAATACCCCTGAGCGACAAAAACATCCCACTTGAGCTAAAAAAACTTTGATACCAATGTAGGTTTTAACCCTGCGGTGTCACCAAATGAATCTTAAAAGCAACGAAAATAAATAATAGCGAGAGCATAAAACGTAACAGAGATGTACACGGAAGATTTTCCCCTGGATCCCAAGTGAGACGATGACTTGATTTTTCGTATGTTGCTTTGGTGTTACAACACATATACATATGCTTCGAATCATGTAGGCCTGTCCATTAACTTACAGGTTAGAACATAACCATGGTTCCACATGTTGAAATCTACAAAATTAAAAGACTCGCCATCATTCCCCAAAACCATGTACATTAGCTGCACAAAACCATGGTAGTGCCTGAAAAATAAGTCCAAAAATTTCCCTGGGGCATTGCCCAGACCCACTAAATAGGGCTACCACCCACACTTTCGCCCAATGCAACATACAAGGGAACTCTCGCCTTTGACTGTTACGTGGAAAGAATATAACACATACCCAACAACGAGAAATGTCCATTTATAGAAACAACATGCAGAAAAACGTTCATTATGGTATAAATATTTCTTATGATTGTTAAATTTAACTCAAACTAAATATTCTTTTGGAATACTTTCCTACTTGTAGGAGGCACCTTAGGATTTTAAAAAGCACACACATTGAAGATTTTAGGATGACGCACTCTGATATTGAAAAATTTGTGTGAAATTTTTGGTTTTCCAACAAAATGATTTAGACAATTAAGACCCCGAATGCTACAAACTTTATCCATTCCGAATAAACGTTAGGAGGAGGTTTCCAATGGATTTTATCCTGAGGTTGCAAGTACGAAGGAAATACTACTGTCATGGCGTGATTCATGGGCACTAAGAATAATTTCATTTGTGCATTATCTGTGTCCATTTAAACAATACTGAGTTGTTTTTGCATTGTCGAGGAAACGGTGCCAGCTACGTGGAAACCCAAATATTGTGCTGGCGATAAAGAGATCCCATTTTTATGAAATTTTTGGAGCGATTATTTTAATATTTGGGTACTCAATTAGCTCATAGCTCATCATATCATCCTAAATCTAATGGGAAAAATGAGATAGTGAAAAAATGTTTGGAAGAATATCTTTGTTCCTTTGTTTGATAGCAAACACAATGGGTAAAGTAGTTACCTACAGTTGAATGGTGGTATAAAAATTCCTTCCATCTGCCCAAGCAAAAAAAAATGACCCCATTGATGGCACTTTATGGATATCTGCCCTCCATCACATAATATTTAAGAGAAATTATAAGGTTCAAACGTGGGAATATCATGTATCATACAGTTCCACTTCAAGGATAACCTCACCTTGATGCAGGAATCGAATGAAACAATAGGCAAATCAACATCTCACAACGAAGAAGTTTTGATGTGAAATGAAATTATTTTTACAACTACAACAATAGAAACCATAATTATTATAACTAAGAAGTATAACCAAATTGTCACCAGTATTATGGTCCTTATAAATTGTTGCAAAATATTGGTACTATGGCATACAAATTGAAGCTTCTTGCATCTTCCAGAGTGCACCCAATTTTCCATGTCCTGTACCTAAAAGAAGGTTATAGGTGACAAACTACGAATTCGAAAATATTTCCAGAACTTGAAGAAGAAGGAAAAATCATATTGGAACACAGAAGAAGTCACCAAAACAAAGACATGACTACAAAATGGATAAATTTCGAATGTCTCATAGTGGAAAACTTACCCCATTGAAGATTCGGCATGAAGGATGAAATTTTATCTGAGCACTCAGGAAAACTACTCAAGTGTTGAGGACAACACTTTTTTGAAGGAAGAGAGGTATGTTGGGGTCCTATAATACCAATGTATCCCATTATCTTGTCTCATTATTTTATTGCCATTATTTTTGGCACCCATAGATACATAATGATATGTGTTCACCATAAGCCACTATTATTGTTCCTTACATTTTGTTGTTGTTCACATTAGTATAGGATTATATTTGACCTTTATTCCTATATAGAAAAGGAGGTTTTTTCATTTATATCATCCAAGAATTTTCATTTATATGTGTAAAAGTGTTTCTTTATGATTGTTCTAAGTCGTTGATCTATATTTTATTCTGTTGTGAGTTGGTTTCTGTAATAAACTCCACCATAAGTACCTCAGTAGCTGTCTTCATCATTATGATACCCATTATTCCAAGAAAAAATCAACTAGTGGTAAATAATCTTCACTTAAAGTGTTGATGCATAGCCATTCTCACTTCGTCCTCCTAGAATATTTTTGATATCTCTATCTATCCATATGTCTATGCATGACAATATATATTGAGGGTCAAATCTATACCCAAACATAAAAGAACTCTTTTCAGGCTTGGAAGTAGACAGCATCTCCTATCGAGATACCTGTATTCTTTGAAATTCCATGAAACTACACTACCTTTGATGAAGACTTTGAAATGCCTCATATTGAATGGTGAACTTCTTTGTAATGAAGTGATCCACCTTAGTCAACTTTGTCAACCTTTGTGTCAGAATGTGTTTTCTGTATTCCTTGAGATACCTATGACCACATTCCTTTAAATGACCTGCTACTTTGAATCAAAATCTTCATCTGATAAGCCACACAGATGCTTACACTTTGCTTTTACTTGTTGACGTCAACATGTTTCTGCTAAATAAATACCTCTTTCTTCATTATAGGCCAATGGTATAACCTTAACTATTTCAATGTCTTTTGATATCTTAAGATGATAGCTATAGCTTGGAATGAAATTCACAATAAACTTCACTTCAGCTCCTCCTCATATTTGAATCTGTTCTAATGCGGTAACCATTTTATGAATGATATGCTTATCTTTTTCATTTCCTTTGTTGTCGTAACATGTGTGAAAGCATGTGGTTCTTTTCATCGTATTGTCTTTCTGCAAGAATACGGTGTACTTTATATATATTCCTGTAGACTTATAGTTAATTTATCCATTTACTTACTCTTCTCTAGTATATAATCGTATTCCTCTTTTGTACCTTTGATGAACTCAGCTCCATATGTAGTCAACCATCTATATATAATCATTTAAATTGGTTTGGTCAAACAAATATCTCATCACAAGTCATCATAAGTAAAACTCTGTCCGAAGACATTGTTTCACAACTGACCATGGATAGTGTTATACTTCAATGTCATGCATCCATAGTTTTTCTTGTGCTCATTGTTCCTTTACTCTTTTTAAATATTACTATAGTTCTGCATTATAACTCCACCAATTCCATATATTGTAAGATTTTTACATACCACAAATTATTTATACGAATGTTCTTTAGAAGCTGAACCTTTAATGTGTGTGGCTTCTTCAATTTCTAAATCTAGTTGCTGGTGTCTCTATCCATTCAGAATTTTTTTCCTTTTTTAAAAATAGCTTGTGTGTGGATATAATTGTGTGAGAATTTCTTGATCAACCTCATGTAGTAACGCTATTTATGATAGTGACTGTCATCACATTTACAAAGGAGCTTGCCATTTCCATAGTAAAAAGCTTTGATGCTAGATCATACTGACACATTTACTTGGAAACCACATGCTTAAGTATTGTTTATCATCTCCTACACGAAAAGCTGGTTACTAAGCTTGGCATAAAACTATTTTCTCTCTTAATATTAATATTGTTGCTAAGTATTCAAAATGTTCTTTACCTCATTCTTATAATATATAATATATATTAATTAAAATCACAAAATTTTGGTGAGGATCTGACTTATTTTCAACTATGACAAGTAAGAAAGTGTTGGAAGATAATCCAAAATAAAAGTAACTACAACAAACTCTATAATGTCATACCTAAAATGCAATCAGGTTTACTAATGTTCTCTTCTTTTGTTGTACTAATTGTATCTTGATCCCAATTAAGTCTTTAAGAAAATTGTTGATAAGTTATGCTTGATCAACCAGTTATTGAATCTCATAATGAATACTACTATAATGTTCACTTGTTGTTCATATAATCAATACAACTTTGAAGTACCAATTCTTATTACAAGCCTTCATTTTTAAAACGTAAACATGGCCTAATGTATCACTTGTCCAATCATTTCCTTCAACAACGGTTCACTAAATTTGGAGTGCTCATCCTATAAATTTACCTTCTAGTATTGGTGCTCCTCAACATCGCTAAATAGCATTACTTCACCTTAGTTAATTAATTTCTCTTCTTTCTAACGCATATCTATAACCACCACTAGTGTACATACCTTCACTCTTACCATGAAATATGAACACTATCCTTTGTCACTAATGAATCGCTTGTCATCGCAATAATGCCATAATCCTGTTGTTGTATAACTAAATCTTTAACGTATACCTTGTTTTCTTTATCCCAATGGAAAATTTATAACGTCTGCTATTGCTTGTCATAGTTAAAATTCATCTAACGAAATATACAATCATTGATGATATTTCTTTCAATACCTTCTGTTTTCATAAAGATTTTTCATGTATGCATTTAGCTAAACCACGCTTATCCACGATTGATTCAGTAAATCTGTAGTTGAATCCAATTCAATCAAAAATAAAAACAACTTGATCACAAAAGTCTTACCTTCTTATCTCAAATAATAGTGTTGATGTTTCCTATTATCTAATCGTGCCAAATTTTTTGGAATACTCATTGTCTCTTCGCTATTTTTCTTCATGATTGTATCTCTACTGGTCTTCACCTTGATGTTGTGGAAAAATCTCTCATGCGATGATCAGTAACTCATATTTGTAAAGGATTGACCTCTACATACTTATATTATAGACTAAATCATGTCCTTTTTTAGTTGTATTTAATTTATAACGATTACATTCTATTTATTCTTGTATAAGATAATGTATTTATTACTTTCTTTTGTATATTTTCCATTAAGCATGGTCTTGAACTAGTTAATTTCTCATAGTAGTTATTTATTTCAATGACTATAAATGTAAAATATTAAACTCAATTTTATCATGGATATGTTAATAATAATTGCGACGACCTTTAGATCTTTGCCTTCTCATCTATTGAGATGGTGTATAAACAAAGAACATATACTATATTATATTCGTTCTTTTGATTATCTTATTATTGAATTAATTTTTTTCCTATCTATTAATAATAACAAAGTGAACTTCTTCCTAAAAAATCTGAGAATATCTAAATAAATATACTAAATATATATGACATGTTTACTGTTCTAAAATATGCTTATAACCTAAGCTAAAAATTGTGTCACCTTCTTCATTAGGTATAATTGTCATGTCCCCGAATGCCAATATGTATGTCTCAATAGTTTGTAAATTTTTAATATAAATATCTTGACCACCTTATGATGAATCAACATTCTCTATTGAATCATGCCATGCGATCCTTGTCAAATGTGATATATCGCAGGTTCTACAATTTCACTTCAAATTTTAAGCATACTCCATGCCAACAACTTTGTCTCATAATTATCTTGACTTTAGGCATAAATATTCACCATCATAATGAGTTGTGTACGAATCTCCTTAAACATTAGCTTTATTCGTTTCTATCATGAACACAATCTTGTTGCGCAAATATCATTGGTGCATGGTGTGATTATTATTAAAAATTCTTAGTAAATGAGTATAAACATTTGGTTTTGAAAATTCACCTCTATACCTAATACACACAATCTTCAGATTCCATAAAAATACAAGGAATATTCTCAAATATTTTTGTAGAATGTTCACCTCATAGTCTATTTCCACCTAGGTGTGGTTCTGCCTATGTGGGGTTCCGCTCTTATTGTATTACCATTTCTCTGTGGTTCCCTCTCTTGATTCTTTTAACTCATATATTCAAAGGTTTAAATATAATATGTGTGGATAGAGTTAACAAGGCCCGATTGGTATGTAGTTGGCACCATGATTAATGAAATTTGGTGGTTTGAAGATCTAGTTCATTGTTGATCTCATTTAATATGTAACATTGTTTATATATACTATAAATATTAAACATATCTAAAAACAAACCACTCGTTTTAATCATCATGAGACAAATTGGAGGTTGCACACCATATAGTAGCCAACTAATGTTGAGTTGCCACGTGGTGCCATGTGATTGGGCCATGTCTGACCCTCATTAATAATTTTTCATTTCAACCATATATTAAGTTCCATGTGTAGGCTGCAAAAACTGCTTTTTTATTATGTCGGCACCACATGTTGAGACCATGTGTTGCCACGAGTACTTATATGGTCCCACCTACGTACGTGTTTCCACATCATTTGTACAACCTTGATTAATGACGTTGAATTTAATTTGGGTGCAGTTTGACAAAACTTTGACTAGCCATAACTTTTAAGTATGTGAGCTAGGATTGGTGTCCTTCATGTTGTTGGAATTGGCTCACCAATCTCTATAAACATGACATTGTTTCCATAAAAATTTTGATAGTTTGGCTTTTGAGTTTTTGGATCCCACAGATCATTGGGGGATCAGGCTAACTCAATCATGTTCATTCTCCCAATTTGATTGGAGAATATATAATGCACTTTGAGGGTCATCATTGGGCTCATCATTGTTCCACCCTACGTGATATCCTACTATATATGATCTCTACATTATATCATGAATAGTCCTTGATGATATAAGTCCCAGATTATGTTGTATGGACATCTATGATCTATTCTCTTGATACTGAAATTGGTCATTCTACCTCGAGGTGCCTTACTGTATGTATCTAACCCTTTGAGTCTCCCAAGTATGCTATGATCTCTGTCTCTGCCTGCTCATATTGCCTTAATTCATTTTGGCTATCTCATTCATGACCTCATATATTAGGAGAATATGTAGGCATTAAAAATGCCTCCTGGGGTCAAAGACAAAGAAAAACCTTTCCTAGGCAAAGGGTCAAATTGGCATTTGGTGACGTGAAGAAAAATGGTGTTTTGAGGGATCAACACTCTTCTGGTTTTAGGGACAAACTGAAAGCCCTAGAAATTCTCTTATCTGGTATTTGGGAAGTGAACTAATGGCTATAATGCCCTCTCTACATTATATTTTTGAAATAGAGTGAAACATAGTGAATAAGTATGGACGTCGAGTTTAACAACTTGATTAAGTAATCATTAACTTTTTCCTTGTATTTCTTAATCATATGATATAGTCGAAAGTTTCTGAGTTCAATGAAACCAATCGCCAGAAATATATCTTTATTAGTCATAAGGGAGAAAGAAATGAGCAGTGTTGTGAAGTGTTATCAGCAACTCACATTAGCGACAAACTAACATGCATGTATCGTCCTTCGTGACTATGGGTTGGAAGAACGAACCACAAGTCTTGAGAGTTCGTATACGTATAGTAGCGGCCACCTGTCTGGTGCCTGACAATAAATATTCTCCCCATTTTCATATTTCTTGTTTCATATTATGTGGTGATGTATGTTGTGTTATACTCTGTATTGTTTTGTAACAGATTGTTGGTTTGATTTCCTTTGGTTGCATGTAGGTCCTACAAAGAATAAGGAGTAAATATCTTATGAAGAATATTCCTAGAAGTTATCTTTTTCCAAAATAGAAACTAAAGGTATTACATTACAAAAATCACTTCTTACTTTCTTCTTGTGATACAATGTATGGTTGTCTTTATTAATAATTATTACTCACACACATTATCTCATGAGGCATGGAAAAGCTTGTTAATTAAAGTAACATGTTATTGTAGTTAAAATTAACTTAAATAACTTCGGTACCTAATAGTGATAGAATCAATGTGGATTATCTTTCATCAATAATTGTCCATATTGTAAATTCTTTGAACCTGACTCCTTGTCGTAGGTAGGAAGTTAAATTTCACTTGGAAAATACTTTATAATGGTAGCACACATCCCTTCCTCTACATCAATCTGGTCTAGCATGCCACTTGCATTTATACCTTTGAAGGTTTGTTTCCCTGATGAAGTGATATTAACGATGAATGTTATATTTTCTTTGTATAAAAACCATTTTTACCTTCTTGTTGGAACTCTTTCCACTTTGATGAGCATCTTGAAATCGTGTTTCTATTTCTAAAAATGAGGTTATGGAGTTACCTGAATGTTATTCTACCCAAAAATATCTTAACCCTGTAAAATTAATGATAAGTACTTCATGATGGCCTCCATTTTAAGAAGATTTGTCTTCATCTCTCATACACACCTATCACAAAGTGGCAAGGGTTTGGTGTTACGTCTTCTTATTTACAGTATTTTCCCAAATTTAGTGCTTATTTATACTATTTTAGCACCTTCTGTGTAAAATGTGATATAATTCTCCAAGATTTTATATATTATCATATCATTAAATAAGAGAATAACAAATGAAACTATGAAAAAGGCACAATATGTCATTCATTAACCTAACAAGTGTATCTAATTACATTAATGAGCAAATTTCATGACTAATCACTCATACAAACCTTGCCTAGTTTTCAATTAGGTCTTATAGATATCTGTATTTTTTTCTATAGAGAATTGGACCTTGGTGATATCTGAAATTTAATTTAACTAAATTGGGTGTTGGCTTGTCTCAGTAGTCGATATATCATCTATCCTGAGTGAGGTACTTGTTGACATATTTTGTGATAACATATAATCCATATACATCCTTGGTCCCATCCTTCTTTGGAATAGTGGTGACTCGCGGTGATTTGTGATGGAATGACACCCTATTCTGTTATTACTACGCTAATTGACTCACTTTCTGTTTATGTCTAATATACTACTTATACAATCCATTGTTTAGTAATAGAAATCACAATCTTTTTTGAATCTCATACTCCACTTACTCTTCAATGGTTCCCTTTAGGCTCTAGAACACATCATATCCATTAAAAACTCTTTATTTTTCAACTTCTTCGTACCCATCTCCAGGGTGGCTGTTCGCTCTTCTATGATACTGCTATATTGCGTATTGAAAGCATCAACGTAGAATTAGATCATTTTCTTGGCTAGGTTAAGACTTGTGATTTTTGGGCTTTATGTGTGCATTGATGGTAGATCTTTCATCTTGAATAATAATAGTTGGCTTTCTAGAATATTCCACTCTCACATAGTCTTGGGCATTTTGGTCTCTAACCTAGTCTCCTAAATTGAGTTCATTTAATTGTCAACAAAGAGTTGGTAATTTCTTACAAGTGAAGTGCCTTGGTATGCTTTAGGTGTTTGTCTCTTAATGCGTTGTGTTTAGTGTTTTATGATGTTTTTGGTCTTTTGATATTTCTATGTTCACAAGAAGAAATGACTGAAAGCTAGTGGAAAGAAGCTAATGATTAAGGCAGAGTGAAGCCTAATTGATTTTGATGACAATTAGCATTAAAAGGCAAAACTCTGTGACAAAATCAAATCAACTATGACTAAGGAAACAAGCTTGATAACTGACTTTTAAAAAACAAGCTGACTCAGACATAAACAAACATCAGTTCTTTTATCAAAGGTATTTTGAAGAGATTGAAAATGGTCAACTAAATAGCTAATTCTCCTAAGCTAAGTATACATTATTCTAATCAACTGGTCAAACAAACTGATTTATAATGGTCACTTTTATCTATGATTGAAAGATTTTGTTAAACATCAGGAGAAAACATTGATACTGCTCACATGTAAGATCTTCATAAGACTAAGTTTCCTATTTCTTCATAAATACAGTACCACTACATGTAGTTTATAGTTTTAAAAATAGTCTTTTGAGGAGGTGTATGTGTGAAAGTAATAATTCAATACTGAGCCTTGAAGTAATCTTTGTCCTTATGTTCTATGTTTATGAATCAGTTATAGATTTGGAACAGAGAAGAGGTTTAGCAATGTGAAAATTTATTTTATTCGTTAATAATGAAATGAAAAATGCATGTATGCGATGGATAATAACAAAATATGATTTAGGTATTTAATAAGTTAAACTAAGCGAACAGATGTCACTAGTATAAAGCGATTATTAACATTTAACAAGTCATTGTCAAGCTCATTAATATGGTGGTTAATGCAGTTAACAAACCTAAATTATCCTAACTAAACTATCATGCATTATTCTACAAGGATTATCTAAACTTATTTGTCCATCATGATTGGTATTTGAAGGTTTCTGAAACAATCCTAAGTGGCAAATTGAATTTATTACAAAACATAAAGAAGCTGAAAACAATTTAAAAACTAAGATAGTAGAACATCCTACCTAATTATGATATTTTGGAAGATTTATTTTAAAGAGCAAAGTCTAGTATTACTTGGTGAAAATAAACAACTAAAACATTATCATCGAGTCGTGTCTTAAACGTCTTAAGGATTTTTGGAAGAGTTTCTTCTTTTGGAAGAATGTTGTAGATAAGTATATTGTTGATGATGAGCAAAAAAACTACAATTAAATCCTACTTTTCTATTATTTCTGTCGTATATAATGACACACGGAAGGTTTTAATTGATATAACTATAATTGTTTTACTCGAGTACTATGAACTCCAACTTATGTGTCGAAAAACTGATATACCATCTAATTTCATAAATAAAAAACCATGTGGAAGGCGGGGCCCTCTACCTGGTGAGATCGCTCAAATCTGAATCACTGACCTCCAAGCTCATCCGTACCCTATTCGTGTTAAGGTGAAATAACGACTATGAAACGTCCAACTTAAATGCTTTCAAATCTGAAAAAAATAGGAACCGTCCGGCCTAGCTCTAAATTGTCTGATGTTTTATATAAATTTACATATTAAGACTTTGACAATTAGGATCATTGTACCTTATTAAATCTGTGGGACTCTGAAGTGGCTGGTAAAGAAAAAGGACATACGGTTCAGTGGTCCTATGCAATGCGCCTTCTCCAAATGTGTTGCAATGTAAACATATCAAAATTCATTTTATTTGTCTGGCAGTGAACAACAGACAATGTGGTGTAGTGAATATATACCATGTCAGGTTTTTCTTGAGAGGCCACGGAACTTTCAGCAAGTGAAAACATTCCCAGAATTTGGACAAAACTCTTGAGGGTAACTGCATTCTGTAATCAGATTAGTTAAATACATTCTAGCTGTTAAAAAATCTTTGCAAAAACTTTCATAGAATTAGATATTGTAAACCATTCTAAAAATAATTTTAACTAAGTCAAGCTGATCAATTAGATGCAGGACAACAATGGTGCAAAGAGAAAAATGAGGCACGGCAAAAATTCAAAAGCACTTCGTTTGAGGGCTCAACATGCCTGCAGCTTATTTGTTTTATATTTAGCTTATCCATAGCTAGGAGAATACTGTGGCTAATATTAATCTTTCTATTCTCTTTTTTGAAATGAGATCTTATGGGATTTTGGGTAATGAGTTTGAACATAAGTTGATAAGTACCACAATTTAACTTATTGTTCCTCTTTTCCAACTTTTCATTAGCCTTTTCCACTTTGTCTATAAGAATAAGTTGAATATTAGTTTTTGAGTTTGACTTATTCTTTCTCTGATGTCTGTTCTCATTTTATATGTCTATAAGTATTTACCACGACTCATACCTATCTATCCCTTCTTAACATCTATTTAGACAGTGTGAAGACTAGGGTTCTCTCTCTATGTAAAAACTTTCTATTTAAGTTTTCTTTTAGTGTAACTTTCTAACTGACAAGGGTCAATTTAAGAGTTGTATTCTAATCCTCTTCAACATCTTCTTAATGAATGTTTTCTCATCTCTATATTATATATATGTTTGTTTTGATGTAGTTTTCTTATTTTCTTAATCTGGCTTCTTCTTGGTAGGAAAATTTCATGAATACTTCTTTCTTAAGTTGTTTATGATTGAATTAACTATCTAAAATTGATTTTCTGCTATGCCAATTTCCATTTTTGTCATTTAATTTTAGCTCTCATTTTTAAACTGTATAAAATTTTACCATTTGTTGGGTGGCTCTTTTAGCTCTTTAAAATGATTTCTGAAAATTGTTAGTATCATTGCTTCAGCTAAATATTGGTGTTCCAATTAAAATCTTAACCAATACATAAATGCAAGTTATTGTTTCATTGATTGTCACAGACACAAGAAAATATCTTTATAAACTTTGAAGCAAGAAATAGGGTAGGTTTAACTCTTCCCCAGGAAATGTGATATAGATCCTAACGTGGTAACCTCCATCACCATATCTGCCTACACTGTAACTCTTTTAATTTTATGAAAATAAACAGTACTGTTTCTCATTTATTTTCTCAATGTGAGAACTTAGGTCCCTTCTTGGCTATAATTGATATCCATGCTGATGGATTGCAGAATTTTGTTCAGGTTATTATGGAATTCTCTTGTTTTTGAACCACATCTCTCATTAGAAATCATGCTTCTGTGATATAAACTTCGATGACGATGAGTTACCTCTTCACTGTTGTTCTTAAATGATCTTTAAATGTTTTAGTGACTTCTTTGTGGAAGCCATTCTTCTCAAAGAAATTGTAATATCTACCTATTGCAACATTTCTTTACATTGAGAGTAGCCTTCTAGTGTGCAACCTTGCCCAGTTCAATTGTCTTCTAGCTAGAAACCCATAATTGCTTCTTCAATATTCCAGATTCATACTCTTACTGACCAACACGCCAGTTGATATATAATTGTAAGTGACAATGACTAACTTTGAAGCCCAAATGTCACCTAGGTTGTCGATGACCTGTTTAAAATTAATTTGATATGCCTACGGTTGATAGTGACAATGGCTTCAAATTCCTCTTCGATATATCTCTGTCTCTCGGTGATAATAATTAATTCTGCTATATCTGTCTAGGTGACCAATGGCTTCAAATTCTACCTTTGCGCCTGTCTGTGTTGATGAGTAATCCTCAATCTCACTCGCATTTGACAGACGATACTAGTGATACCTTACTTTGCTTTCTGTCGCGATTGATAGGAACCATCTCTATTTGAAGATGAAGCATTCGAGTCAGGTATTCGAAATCGTTGAAATGATTTAATGGGTGAAGTTGGAAAACAATTGTGTTGAAAAATGGCAGAGATTTTAAAGGAAAAAGAAAAGTCATCGTGAATGACTTAGGATTTGTTGGCGTGAGAAATTAACCTTAATTAATTTAACGACAATGATGTTGAATTTTAGGTACAAAAATGAAGATTTTAATCCAATTTGTAGATATTTTAATTCTTCTTGATAAATACAAAAATAATTAAACAACTTTTTCGAATAATTCATAACTAAACACTATAAACTTTGATAACGCTAGTATAAACTTGTACCTGCTTTTCATTTGATTTTGTGATCACATCTTCTTTGTTCTATCTATTTTGAAGAGTCTTCATAATCCTTCTTGATTCTTCTTATTCCTTGGATATCTTGGATCATTTTGTTGAAATTCAAATATACTGTTTTGTGTCATAGATTTGTAGTACCTTATGGAATAAATGTATTGCAGTAATTAATTGTGAAATTCTTCATTAAATGAAATATACTGGTATTTTAATCATGAATTAGGTGGTTTTGGATATAAATGAAATTTCTGGCATGAATAGAAGATGGATGATGAAGGTTATGATATATAAATGGATGATGAAGATGAATGGATTAGTTAAAAATGGGTAGAAGAATATAAACCCTTACGCAATCCACAACCTGTATTATATTTACTATGACCTCAAACTTTTAAATTTGACATGAAACAAATTGGATAAATGGAATAAGTAGATGATATATGAGATGATGATATGAATGAATGAAGTAGTGAATATCGATGCAGATGATGAATAGGTAGTAATGAATGGATATATTCCTATGGATGAACTTATAGTTTTATGTATTTTAGCTAAATGAAAAATTCAGTATCAGAAGAAATTCGGTTATACTATATTCTATATAAACATGCCAATCAGTGATTGGTTTTCATGTTTATACTTTATTTATTTTATTTTTACTTTTTTCAAAAAATGTAATTAAAATCAAGTTAATTGAAGAAAAGTTCTTATTCACTTCATCTCCTTTATTGGAACTTCTAGAAAAATTCTTTATACTTGAGAGTGGTTTGTATTAGCCAAATCTATTGTTTCACAAGAAAAGTGACCTCTTCTTGATCCCAGTTTCTTTTATTATCAAAATTCATAATTTAATAACATTTAATAGCGTATGCAAATTGTATCCTTGAACTGAATCCAATGAAAGTAATCACACTACCGAATTTCTTCTCTTTGGTGTCTTGTCATGCCATCTACAGCCCTTTCTTGTTGGATAGACTTGTTTTCTGAAACTGCATCTTGTAAGTCTCATCGATTCATTAAATTTCCTCAATCTAATACCATTTTCAATCCAAATCAAGTCTATTTGTTTTGTCTGTTTGAAAAGTTTGAATTTGGAACTCTATGGGAAACAAACTTGCTTTCACAAACAAACTCATAAAAAGATATAGCTATATTTGTCTTCTCATGCAGTTCTATAGGCCAAACCGGAAGCCTATCCATGATATTTTCATATAAACTGAATGGTGTATAAGTTAACCAGCCTTTATTGGTGAATATATTATTTCTGTGGATGATAGAATATCTTTATGCGATTCATATATCCATCTTTATCACCTGTACCAGTATTAATTAAATATAGTCATATAACAATTTCTGCGGATATAAACAGTATCTCCTCAAAAGAAAAATAACTAGATGCTGCTAACGTAATAGTAGCAGCTACTGACTAATAATATATTAATTTAGCTATTATATACCTCTTATGTGATGGAGGTATTGGATCTAAATCCAACCATTTTAAAGGACAATATGCTGGTTTTCATAGCATTTCACACCGTTTCCTATCTTTGTATTTATCACACCATACTCTTTGTATCTTTAAACAAGATGGCAATAATATCCTAAATTAAAGGATCTTATAGAAGGTACGATATAACTAAATAAACTCAGTATGTAGGATATTAAAGCATGTACGAAATCTCGAACATCTCATCTTGAAACACAACTTAATGATTAAATGGACTGTCTTGTACAACTCGTACTTGCGAATATTTTCCTGTCTTGAATTGTTGTATTTTATCACTTGCATTGTTACTTGAAGTTATAAAACTAAATAATTAACAGTAATAAATAATTACTTAGATTAATGGTAGAGATTGCAAAGATAATCAACAAAATTGATGCCAATACAGTGTCATCTTTGATCTTTTTTGGGTCCGAATGAAATCATTTCTGTGTTTTATTTTCAATTCATCAGGTATTAATAATTCTTGTAATGATAACATCTTATAACTCACCATTATTAATTGTTTGTTCATTAAGTATCTAATTATAGGAAAATGATCAAATTAATGAAAAAGTTTCATAACTTTAAACCATATAAAAATTAATCTCCAAAATTGTTTATGGCATGAACAACCAGCTAGCTCTTTTTGATTCGATACCATTTAACTACTGCGAGTCAAATTTTTCTTGTCAATAGACAACACCTTGAATCAAATATTTTGTGTCATCTGTTTAATATAGATATCAGCAGAGATATGAAAAATGTGGATTAGGTCCACATCAATATGATTGTGAAATTTTGGTTTAAAGTTTACATTAGCAACAGTGATCACTTGAATTCTACAATCTTTTGGTGATAATTTTAGAAGAAGTGAGAATCTTATTTTGTTTGATTTTCTGTATTCTAAAATAATATCTTTAATCCTGAAAACTTCACCTCTTTAAGCAACAGATGATGAATGAACTTCTTTAAGCTCATCAACAATCATCACAATCATAATACTTTTGATGCCTAAAACAATATGATAAACATCTTGAACATTTTCAGCTAATTAAGTTGCTTCACGACATCTTTAAAACTTTTCCGGGTTTCTAAAACTGCTACTAAAGTATTTCCACCGTATAAAATCATCATACCTCTACACAATCATATGATAAATCTGAAAAAATTCCTAATGCATATACGGAATGTTAGATGCATTGCGTCAATGGCAATACCGATAACCATATATGGTACCCCAGACAGTGAAATAGTTTGTCATGATCTTCAGGGTGCTATGGATTACGAGTTATTATGAATATCTAAGAATAGAGAGAGTACTTTTGCCGACTAATGTATCCCTAACACTTGATCTCTGAAAGGTAGAAAAGTGATACACAAGAGTAGTACTGTTTAGTTCTGATGGTCATGCATACCTCATTTTCATTTTCTTTGGCACAATTGAGAAACATGAACTATTGAAATAGGATGATGAAGTTTGTTATTCATAGTTGCATGAATATTGCTAACAATCTCCTAGATTTGGATTCATCTGGTAACAGGGATTAATAAGTTGGTTGAAAATTTTATCTATATAGATGTGATGGTAGAGTCTTGGGCTTATCCTTTCGTATCAAATTGTGCTCATGCATGTGAAAGATGTCTACAATACTTGTTAACTATTCTTATTGATTTTCTGGGTTCTTGTTTATGTTCAAAGTTTTGCTGGAAAAAATCTCCTTGTCATTACCAAATTTGTCCATAGAATATGAAGAACATACAACGTAATGACTTAAAACTCAATATTGGATCCTCTTGAAATAGTTCATGTTTATATTAGAAGGTTAAAATTTTCTACAGAGTATTCGAGAATTTGATTATCTTACTCATTACCGGAAATTGTGAAAGGTTATAATCATTCATCTCTATCCATTGAGTGTCATCTAAATCTGTAATTGTCCTAATTTGGAGGATATAAAGGTAATTTCTTGATTGAACTACCATCAATAAAATTATCACTACTTAGGATCTACAACTAATAAGAAAGCATCAGTGTGTATTAAGGTCTTTACAACTATATGAGATGGCCTCTAAATTGTCTAATACGATTAGGATCCTTGAAAATCCAAGAGTACTCCAAAGTCTAGGAACCTTCAGAATGTCTTCTATTACCATGGGTTTGATCTGAATCTATTGACCTAATTGTGAGTATTGGGTGTAAGGGTCTGAAGTTTCATTTTATCCATGGTGTCTCTCATGATGTTGATTCTTTGCTCTCTAAATCAATGAGCATGTTTTAGTTTAATTCCATTGATGTAATTTGTGTGTTGAATTTCAGGGTCAAGATACTTTAGAGTAAACATCTTGCCCATCATAATGTCTATTTGTCCTGCCAGTTGAATTTTCTTTGTTTCTCTTATTCTTTTTCTTGTTTTCTTCATACTCAACTCTATTATTGTTTGGCTAAGGTGGAGAGATTTCCTTGATGGCTTGTAATAGTAATTTTAATACAAACATTCTCGACTCATCTAAAGTATCATTAAAGGCACCATAATTTGTTTCTACACCTCTATCAATTAAGTCTTCTAGGAAAGGGAGGTACAAAGTAGATGAATGGTGCTCTGTCAGGGTTGAATTTATTGGATCTTGCACTTCAAATTTTTAGGTGTTTGGGTCTTGAAAGGATGTGTCTTCCTCAAGACTTTATTCACCAATAAAGATACTTCCTGGGTATATTCTTGTAATCCTGAAGGTTCCTCTTTCAATATTCTTCATTCATTGTTTGTATCTTTGGTCTGAGAATAATAAGATGAAGCTACAGCATCATATATATTATGATGAATATTTTATTAATGAGACATGAAAAAAGATTTGATACCCAAACAATTAATTTTAATAATGGTCTGGATAGACTGACAGATTGTTGGTGATGATGTTGAAATTTTGTTGAGGTGATAGAAAATTTGAGAAAAATTTGTTATGAGGTTGAAGATGCATCTTATTAGATGGCATCGTGGATAGATGATGAATCTGATAAATATGGAGAGTATATAAGTTGTTCTGTGCCGGATGAGATGATTTTGAAATTGGAACAAAGGTTTTCAAAGGTATTCTTGGTGGAGGTTGGTCTTGTTGATCTGCATTAAGTCTTGTTTGAGGATACACCCAGACGCTGAAAGACACAATTGAGAATGAATAAGGTTCTCCTGAAAAAACATTATAGATAAGGAGAGAAGATGCCCGGTTCATGTTCTGGAACAGTAACTGGTTCCCAACTTTTCTTATATCCCAGAGACACTCTAGAGGTATGCTGCTACGTTTGGACAATGTACGAACGATTGATATTTTTCTACCTTTGTTTTATCGTGGGATATCTATACAATTCCTTCAAGACTCTTCGGTCATCGATTTAAATCATCGGCCTTCTTGTCTATTTACGGAATCTACTTCTTGTCTGACGGACTTGCACACCACTGAAGTACGGGGATCCTTTGGACCTTTAGTGATTCGATTTCTCGAAAGTTCGATATAACTCAGATATTTGAATAATCATGGTAGCGACCTATATCCCTTATCTGTTGAGGATATCCAACATATTCATCCTGTTAATTTTATTAAAGAGCTTTAGATATCGAATCTCAAGTTTTTCAGTACATCTTTTTGATGTTGTAAATTAAATCTATCAACAATCTTCAATTTTTCATCTTCTTTTATATCTTGATTTTATATATATGATTATTACCATTTAAATATTAATCTACCTCTAAATCCTTGACATTTCATCTTCTATGTTCTGTATTCTTGATGAATATGTTCTTAGGTATTGCTCACTAGGGATTCAGAGGAATATTTGATTTTGACATGTATGACGATATAGTTCTAAACGCTAATTCGTGGAAAGTTTTTGGTTTCTTGATTTTAGTCACTGAAGTTTGGAAGACGGTGAAGTATTTTCACGTTGTATTGGACGCTGTAGTTATGGGGACTGGAAGCTACTGTATTCTACATATTTTGCCATGCTGCTACCATATTACTCTCTACCTGCTACCTCTACCTCAGTAGTATGTGTTCTCATTAAGGCTATCATATATTGTACCTACGTTGAAATCTCATTGTTGAAGATTTATTCTATTAGTTTTAAATCTTATTATGTAGTTGGTGGTGAAATTGGAAGGTTTATATAATGGTCGTGACAGATCTGAAGTCGGATGGTAAAAGTGATATTGGATAGTTGAATTCTTAATGTTGTGGATCAGACAAATTTAATTTAATTATAAATTAAACTTATTCTGTACGTATGAATCTACCTTGATCTCTCCTCATGACATTATTTTTAGTTATTAAAATCAAGTTACTGGACGTTTTAACTAAAGACAACGACAAAAATCTTGATCTCATTTCTAGATATCTCCTGATGAGTTCAGCATTTAATTCATCAACAACATGGGGATGGTATTTATATAAAAATTGAGACGCTGTATATGCTGCAATTAATTTTATCTATTGTCATATTTATGTATTTGATATTTTTATGATGTTTTAGTCTTTTGATAGTTCTATGTTGCAGGAAAATTATT
Source organism: Pinus albicaulis (assembly GCA_034641835.2). Taxonomy (NCBI): domain Eukaryota; kingdom Viridiplantae; phylum Streptophyta; class Pinopsida; order Pinales; family Pinaceae; genus Pinus; species Pinus albicaulis. Next base: position 1,093,476,792 of record CM076584.1, read on the forward strand.
CATTCGTGGAAAAACAATGGTTAAAGACAGAGCGATATTGGTTGTTATTGAAGTGTAATGAAAGACCTTCTTGAAACAAAATCAGATCAACTTATGGTAATTATTGAAATGAAATGATAATGACGCTAAAAATTGACGATGAACCATCAATCATTTAATCCAATTCTTTTAATCAAGGTGTTTGAAGAAGTTAAAGTAGTCGCATGGTATTTTTTGCAATTCTCACTGTTGGTATGGAATTATTACAAATCAAACAATTATTAGAAGCAACCTGTGATGCAACATTTTATCATGGGTCTGAAGTTGTTATTTCAATTGGAGGAAGCATTGATGTACCATCTTAATATCTTCCCTCAAGAAGGTGGTTCTATCTATGCACGTATTTTTTGATGCCATTAGCTATCAAGTTATATATTTTAAATCAAATGTACGAGAAAGGATATATATATGAAATCAATAAAGATTTTAGAAACCTGAACATAAAACCAATCATCCATTCCTGGTGTTTTAGAATCAATTACCTGGATTTGAACTGGAAGAGTTTATGAAAAATGTGGAAAAGGTGTTTGTTCAAGTTAAACTGTTGGAAGTAAATCTAATATTAGATTGGTCAAACAATGGATATGGGTGAAGTATTATTAGGTCTATTCATGAACGGAATATAATTAAGCGTTAATTAGAACAACAGTCATTATCGAACTCAAGCAAATATGACATGGATTCAATTGGGAAGTTGTCAAGATCATCTATTATTCATCGTGGTAATTCTATGAGTTATCCATTTTGTTTGTCCTCATGATTTAGTATTTTGGAGGAAGTTTCTTGAAGCAAATCTGAATGTACTATTCAGTTGAAATTGACTACATAAAAGTAGCGCAATTTAAAGCTGGAATGTCGTTATCTCTACCCATGATATGATATTTGGAGAAACAGCTGGTAGATGGGAGTTATTGCTGGTAATATTATCATGTAGTTAATATCTGATCAAATGTTAAACATCCTGGATTTTTTGTTTCTTCTTTGAAGGAAGTGTTTAGACAAATTATAAGCTATGACCAGTGAACAAAGAAACTGGTGCCAGTCTGGCACGCTATATCATTTCCCGTTCGATTACATCAATCATGGAAGAAAAGTTTCGACGATGCAACTATGGTGACTCTGCGCAGTCACCTGTCGACTCGACACCAAAGCGTGAAATATGGATTAACTTATCAGTGTGAAAGATAAAGTGGTGTGGGAGGCGGAACCCTCCTGGAACAGAATCAACTCCAGTCGATCGGCACTGCAAAAAACCGTCGTCTTCGTTCAGGGATGATAAACTGAAGAGAACCGATACCTGGTCATGTCACGATGTGGCTGAAATCTGAAGCAAACCGTGAAGACGAATCTGGCTATTGGTTTCTGGTCGTTTTATGTATTTTGTGGACTTATGGTGATTGGGATCATTGTCATATGCAGGAGTCTGATTGGGACTCATGATGGTGGTAAAGGAAGGGTTGTCGTTCAGGCGGATTATATTGATGTATGTGCAAAAATAAGCAGTTTGCCATTATCCCAATTTTATCTGATTGGTTCTTTATTCGTGGTTGTGAACAATGTGATTAATGACGGTGTTGAATCTATCGTAATGATTTTTCTGAAATACCTGGAAGTTAATACCTAGCGATGGTGAAGTTTCGCCAGGCCATGGGTTAATGAGATATTCATTGATTCGGTCAAAAATGCGTTACAATGACAAAATCCTGAAGCCCAGCCAATTCAGTCATTTTCGACAATTCTAAAAATAATTTCGCAACTAATTCGTTGATGTGATTAGATTCTGCGTGCTCATCAGATGAAAATGGAATGATGAGATGAAGAAACTTCAGTTGAGCTCATGTGGTTATTTATTTCACTATTATTAATGAACGGTACTCAGTTCTATCTGACCAATCAAACATGATAAGTCAGTTATTTTTTTATTTTATTACACACTATTTTTAAATGTGTTACCATCTATTGATGGATAAATAGGATATTCATGAACTTCAATCTAATTTTTCTAACTTTAAAAATGCAGATTCAACATGATCATAAGTCAAACAAACATAATGTATTCAGATGCATTTGATTTTGGAATTTCTTGAATTGTGGATCTTTTATGTTAAAATTCCCTTAAACCTAAGGATTATTTAAAATGAGTATATGACACTATACCTGAGTATGGATTATTCCATAATAAATGTCATTATTAACGAACAAAACCGAATCAGAAATATTAGAATCAGTAGTAATTACATATTCTTCTCAAAGTATGTACATTTACATAGAATAAAACCTCTGAAGACTTGGTCTGTGAAAAGTAAACATTACATGATATTCAAATACATGATGAAAAAAAAAATTAATCCATTAGTCTGTAGGATTCATGTTATTTGTATACAATCAAACATAAAAGGCAAATCTGATGTATAAAGATAACAGTATTGAAATAAAACATAAAAACATATAAATAAAAATAACATAAAAAAAAATAACTGGAACAAAAAAATGACAAACACAAATTTACAACAAAGAAAAGAAATTCAAACCCAGGCTTATTCAGGTTCATGGGGAAATTCCTCTCGACAACTATATTGGAATGAATACATCAAGGCGAGGATCAAACCAGAAGCACATATTCGTGTATTTGGAGGAAAAACAAAAAATTATTGTAGAAAACCATTCAACTATCTTCCTCTTCTCATGCACAAAAATTCCAGCAGGATCTACCTTTTGGGATGATGGAGCTTTCATGTGCTCAACGTGATGAACTCTATGACCATACAAGCTAGATAAACAAACAAACCGATATAGATCTAGTCTCTAGATACATTCTCTTGTCATCAACGATTGCAAAACTAGATGCCCCTAAAACCGAAGATACAAGATCTCTCAAATTCTATCTTTTTGATGGGAACATCATCAAAAACATCATGATTGCTTTCTACTTTGAATGTTGTACGTCATTAGTCAAAATCTCTTCTACAAATATTCACAATCTTCATGGGTTAAATTTCCAAATTCAATTTTGTGGTTGATGGAAAAATGGGCTATAAGGATAAATGAGCTAATAAATAATAAAGAACTCATCTTGCTTTTAGATAATATGGCAAGCTTAATTAATTTTCTAATATTTGCAATCATAAGTTGATTAAAAATAGCAAATCAATGACTTGGAAAATAATGATATACATATGATCAGGAAAATGGTTATTAATGTAGGTTAATAGGAGCTACAAAATATTGTAAAAAGATTTAAATATGGTCAAATGGTGAAGCGAGGTAAAAAGGGATGACATTTTAGGTAAAAAAATATTTCGTTTGACCTGTATATATTTATGTATGGATCATGGTATTTTCATTTATTATTATTTTTAAAGTTAACAAATTCTCTTATTTAACAGTACACTATATGATCTTCTCATTACATTAAAGTTAACAACTAGTTTTAATGGTGGCCAAATATATTCTTCTTATTATCTTTGTTTTGTATTTTAATTAAGCTTTGGATCTAACTTCTAACATATCATCTCTGCTTTTAGATATTTAATGGATGTGGTGGTTGTTGAGATACTACATGACATATATGGCCACTATATTTTTATTCTTTGCAATTACCTTCATGCCCCTCTTATGAAGTGTAAATGTCATCTATTTTGACCACGTGATTTTATATTCTATAATATTTTTCTCCAATTATTTATTATACAAACATGATCATTAGATCTGGTTGGTCACATCTTACGTCATGATCAGTTATGTGGACACAAATGTAGAAGTACATGAAGTTGCATTCTAACATAATGGCCATCCTTATAAATATATAAAATCGCAATTACAATTATGCTAATATGAGCAATCTGATATGGTTATTTCATATAATCAATTTATGTTGTTAGAACAAAAATGAAATCACATTACGTTAAAAACATGATTTATGAGGAACTTGATGAAACCATCTCATATGACGAGAATATTGATAGAAGGCAGAATGACGTGTCATACAATACGTATGGCTTTCAATGAAATACACCTTCTCTCTGTACCTGCAAACCAGAAAAAATTCATTTGTACTTTGATCACTACTAAAATCATACGTAATAGATGATCTGCATTAAATGGTACATATATTTCCTAATCACTTTCTCGAGGAACTCTTCTAGGTAATTTTTTTTACTGGACTGTCTTTGCCTCTTCTCAAATACTGACATTGTGTGTGCTCTTATTACTTTTCTCACTTGTTCCCCAAAACAATGATCAAATTATGTTCCTTCTCCGCCTCATAAATCAGTCAGACAGCTGGTGGGTTCTCTCATTAAGTTTTATTTTAAATTGTTTGATTAATTAACTCTTGTCAACATCGCTATCCTCGCAGACTCTATAATTATTTTCTCAATTAACCTTTCGAAGATTGATAACTAGGCATTTCACTTTGACTTTATAGGTTAATTGCTTCACGACACTTCTCAAGTGCAATTTTCCCCAAATTTTACAAACACTTTCTGTTGACCTTAGGTTCAAAATTCATATAATGTTGTAAAGCGGAATCAAGAGTCCTTTAGGACATATGATACAAAGATGAATATTTGGGAAAAAGTCTACAATTTCAAATTATTATTAATGATTTATTATGAAGGAAATTGGCAAGGAAAGAGGCATTAATTAGTATTTGTTATAGATATAAAGAAAATAGGAAAAATGAAGATGAAGATGGAACTTGCACAGCAGAAAGAAAACGAAAATAGAGATGGAAAATATGACATAATAGCGAAAATGTTGAAGTGTGTGAAAAATATTGAAAATAATGGCATGAAACAAATTTCTTCATATTCATTAGACAAATTGGTCTAATAAACGACGTAATGATATGGTGGAAAGACTTAGTTTCATCTGATTAATCCAGGATTAGGTCAAAGCTGAAGCATATGAGTCCACTCTAAATTTTTAGAGGTCGTTTAATTATTTGGTTATAAATGGTCGCCTCAATATACGTTCATCTGATTTAACTAGTTCTATTGATGATAGCTGTTGATGGAGTCGATCGATTAATGGTTACATTAGAATCGATCAATCAATAAAAATAATTGATAATTCACTATACGTGATGTGCATATTGAGTTCGAAGAATGATTGATTGAAAGTTAAAAGTATACTATCATTGTATATTGGAAAATTGTGAATTTGTAGGTTAGAAGAAAATTTCATTAATCCTCTTAATTGAAAAAATTATTAAAAAGGAGGAATGAACACATAAGTTTAATATTTTTTATGGGCATGATTTAGTGAGACGAGTTCGAAAGCACAATTTTGTGGTAGACTTGTGAAAGAAAGAATTGTCTTTAAGAGAATCTTGTACAGGTCGAATGAGATAGTCTTAAAGTGTAGGTTTCTTGAGAATGAAATCTTTATGTTGTTTCGTAGTCTTGAATTTAAAATATACCTAGTAGGAGTTTTAGCTAATGTTTCCCCAATACATCTTTTTTTTTTGTTTTAATTGATGATATTTCTCTGTTATTTTATGATTGTCTTGTGATCAAAATTGGTTTCATGATATACGTAAAGTAGATTAAATGTTCGTTTTGGTACTACAATATGAGTTGAATAACTTTGGATAATTTTCTATGGTATAGGTAGATCTGCTTGATGGATTTGTTCTTGAATAGGTGTCGATTTTGAAGTTGTTCTTTCAGACTATTTTGTGGAATCATTATCTTCATTGACAGGACATAAGAATACTATTGAGGAAATTAATAAATAACATGGAAGAGATATGATGGAAGCGTTTTCTGTGGATACAAAATTCATATGAATTGTACCTAAAATTTTAATGACGATTAATAACTAACATTTTTGAAGAAAAATTAGAAAATTCAGAGGATCTACATTAAGAATGAGATTATTATATTCTAAACCTCATGAAGAAAATGTGTTGTTCTGTGGAGGAGACGCTTAAAAGTTGTATTTTAGAGCAACAACCACGGGGAGAAGTTGTATAAAGACAAACAAATATCAATATGGAGGAGAACAAAACGTGCCAATATGATGAAGTTCACTCAATATAAAGGATGAGCTTAAGTATTGGTGTAGCAGTCAAGATTGTTACGATCTATCACTTTAGAATGTTAACAGAATGATACTGCTTATTTCGTTGAAAGGAAGTCATTTAAGTGGGAGCAATTGTTATGACTTGTTAGAAGGTCTAGAGGTGGAGTGCTGGTGGACCTCCACGAAAAGAACAATTGCACTGTTCGTCGAAAAATTAAGCCAAGGAAAGAGTCCTCTTGGGTGAAGAAACAGAAGACATCTGATATTGATCTTTCTTCCATCGCAAATTTTATGAACTACGGCAATGTCACGGAAAACAAGAAAGACTATAGTTAGTAGTTGAAAACTCTAACCTTCACTGGACAGCTTTATTTACTCTCATTGCATACATGTGGCTTATCAATAGGTTATATGATATCTCAACGATAATGCTCATTAATGAAGAAGACAAGATATCACAAAAGCTTGGAGGAGAAATATCTAGCATGTATAAATGTTGAAGATGGCAGAATTCATCCGGCAAAGCAACGATCGAATTACCTTCGATGGAAGATAACTCCCCTCTCGCTCAAATCGCGCATTTAATTACACAAGTTAAAGAATCTTATTTCCTTATTATTGTTCAATGTTGTGGTTATGATGTGATATTTAGAAAAAGGAAGGTTTTCCTTTGACACATCACCAGGTAGTGACAGATCAGTGTACCAAGTCAAGAACTTGTATTCTCTACAAAGGTCAAAGGTATGAAAAATTTTAGGAAGCGAAAAAGTTAGAGGCACATGGATTGGAAAACTTATAATTACCTCTAATGACCTCAAAAAAGCTTAAATTAAGATTGCGGGTAGCCACAATTGAAAACGAGTTGGCAAACAGACATAATTATAAAAATGAAAGTAAGTGCGGTATTCATTAATTTCATTAAAGGCAATTTGCGATCCAGGTGGTAGGAAGACATAAAGAAGCTGTAACTCAAGGTGAGAGGTGGGGTGATGTAGTCATAATCGAAGAAGGAGGTAGGTGAGGTCATTTGAATCCTATGGTTGATGTACCTCTCAGGATTCATGGTATACATAGCGGATGGATCAATAATGATTGAAGTCGGTCATATATCAAGAGTGATGATTTTAGATCTTTTGGAAGGCGTACTGGTCATTTGATAAGTCACGGATATTAGATGTGAAATTGACAACGGAAATTAAAGTCTTTAGTGAATGGTGCATTAACTAATGGTGAAGATAATGACATTCATATGTAGGTTCGTTTAGATTGTTTCGTTTTGATTTAGGTAAAAACATTTCAGAAATTTTTGCATGCAAAAACATTCCAAGAAAATCTCAGGATCAAGATGGTATTCTTTCTTGTTGAGAGAACATTGAAATTGTCAACAAAATATTAAAAACATTTCGTAGCATCACAACAAGATTACGATTTGATTTTCACTTAAATTCAAATTGATAAAATGTATTCATCACGAAAAACTTTCATTAAACATTTGGTCGAAATACTTAATTAGATCAGTTCAATTGAGTTGGAGAGTCAATTAGAGCATCATAAATTCCATCATTTTTAAAAGGTTATTCGATTGTTGAGTTAATTAATTCTAACTGAAGTTGTTGATTGAAATTGAACTGACAATTCTAACAAGGTGATGAACTAGTGATAATTGGGGATTTTTTTAGGTCTAAATGGGTATACAAAATGTAAATATGTGGAAATAATAAATAATATTTGATTGCATCTTTAGATTTTAGAACAAAAAAGCTGTTTTCAACTTATCTGCAATTTTTATAAAGTTTTAGTGGTCTTTCATGGATGCATTTATTGTCAACAAAGGAGTACCCATGTTGCCTACTTTTGATGGACCTTCTACAAAAAGTAGAAAATACATGAAAAATGTACGTTGCAATGCGTTTTTCATATATTCTCATTCTCTCTTGAGGTCTCAATATCTTCTTATCGGTATATTAAATTAATTTTACATCAACAATATCATTCTCGTTGATGGCACAGGAGATAAGTTGAAAAGTAGTTTTATTATTTTATTATTTTTTAATATTTTTGCCCTTTTACTTAAAAAATGGTCAGATGTTCCCATGGTTTACATCATCGTCTTGAATCCTGTTGGTTCTTATAAATTTATTTTGGTTGTACATTTTCTTAGGAGGCCTGTTTTAGACCTCAAAAATTCCCCTAATGAGGTGAGTAAATTAATATCATTTATGATATTCATGTAGTGATCAATCATATTGATAATTCACACTTTAAATAGATGTCGCATGTCATTTCTAAGGAAGACCAAATTAATATTATATTTAAAGGAAATGTCACTATCATTTGTATAATTTATAAGTGTACCATTGGTGCATGTATGATAGAAGAGCCTTAAAAAGTAAATAGCCAATTAAGTATGTTTAAAGGAGGAATGAAGCCCTGATTTAATCATTTTTTGCAAACATTGGTGATATAAATAATCGAGAAGCACAAGTTTGTGTGTGTGGAGCTTGTGGAAAAGCTGTGTAGAAAATCTTATTTTTGGGGATAAAATGATGTTGATGTGGGGTTTCTATAAAAATGAAAATGACATTATATTCATTTCATGGTCTTGAATTTATGCAATGTAGATAGAGGGGTTTTTAGTTGATGCTTTCACCATATAAATCTTTGTGTTATGTGATTGACATTATTTACTACTGCTGTGTTATTTGATTGTGCGATTTCAGAAATTGGTTTCTGTGATTTTTTAGAAAGTGATTCGATGTTGTTTTAATGCATTACAAGATCGGTTGAATCCCCTTTGAATAACTATGAAAAATATATGAGATCAATTCATAACTTTCCTATGGTTGGTGTTGATGAATTTTAGATCAAAATGAGCTCTAAAGAAATTATAAATTAATAGTGACAACTAAAACAAAAGATTGGGTCTGTCATCCAATTTGGAAAAAGCTATTTTTCAGCAACAATTTCCAACATCTCTTGGTTTATAAATTTTGATACCATTACTCGTCGGATGTACAAATTTGATTCCTAATCAAAGAGTATATATATAATAGGTTATTATACAAAAATAAAAATACATAAATTATTTCTCATCTTTCATCAACCATAATCTCCATAGAAATGCAACTGAACAATAATTATAAATGTCAGAACTAAATTTAACTAAGCATTACTCACTTAAAATTTGAGTAAAACCTTGGGGAGATAAATTAATGCGAGTTGAAAAAGTAGTTTTGTTGTTTTATTATTTTTAAAAATTTTATAGAAATAGTGGCCTTTATGAGTTGTATCATCATCTTGAATCCTATTGATTATAATAAAGTTTATTTTGGTTGTACATTTTCTTGGGCCCCATTTGGAACCTCTAATTCTCATTTGAATCTCTCTCTCTCATATTGTACCAGTATTCTTGAAATTCTGTTGAAAGCAGAAGAAAAGAGCAGAAGAAAGGATAGCAGAAAGTTGGATAAAGCAGCATTATTAGGAAGACTTACAGGTAACGAGGTTGCATGTGTTATTTCCTAGTGGTTTTTGAATGCACATAGTATACGTGTGTTTTTGTATTTGGTTCTATTTTTATAATTTGGAATGGGTTTTTCAGGTGTAAAAGTGGTGTAATCGCTTTCTTGTCATTTCCTGGACTATTGTGGTGATGGGTTCTTTTATTTGGTTGATGTTTGTATTTCACGGTTGTCGAGAACTGGGTAGAAAGTGATCTCGAGAAGAATTCTCAAGGGTTGAGGTGGAGGTGGTCTAATACGCAAGAAAGCCCTTGGCTTAGTGAAATAACGTTTTCAAGAAAATTACTTAGCATAATGGTGAATAAATTTTTATGCATCGATATTTTTTAGGCTGGTCTCTTATTTTGGTTTAGCTGAGGATGTGGCTTCAGGGGTGGGGTGATTTTTAATATCCTGAGAAGCCTTTTGTTTGACAAACGTTGATTTCCTTGTGTGATTTCTTAGTAGTTTTGAAGTGAGATAATGAGAATGATGGTGGAGAGGTCTTTTAATCTCCATGAATCCGCAGTTATGTCGTTCACAATTATTCCGAAGATATAACACGGTGGAATTAGATAAATAATGTTCAGTTTAGGTCAATATGATTGGTGGTGCAATCAAATTACAAACATTCAAATTTGAAATATATTGGTAAGAAATATATCATATTATATTTTATGAGTACTTGTACCTATTTTAGTGGATTATGTGGTTATTTATCGCATTATTATTCTAGTTATATCAACAAGTTCATGGACAACAGCAGAAATTGAAGTTAATATCTTTGATATGTTTTGATGCAATTGATGACGTTCGTGATATGAGCTAACAAATGTTATTGAAGTTATATGACAGGGCATTAGACCTTCTTTGAATTTTAGTAATTTTAATTTATGACTGAATGTATTCATGACACCTTGTAGATTACATGTTCTCCAATATGTTGCTTAAATGATTCTCAGTTTACCTATATAGGTAAATTATTTGATCAATTTTTTGTATGAATGAAAACGTCTTTGATGTTATATATACAATCACAAAGTCTCATTGGAACACGGGTAGTGGCATAGAGGCTAACTTTAAAATGGTAGCTTGGAGAATAAAGGTAACATATCAGATTAATTTGGGCCACAACCACACCACAATGGTGTATTAATATGGTTGGGCCTGCTCCCAGCAGTATATCATGTATATATTTGGGATCTTAAGTGTTAAAAGTACATCTGGTGGGTATTGGAGCGGTTGTTTGGTTCATGGTGTCTATAGCTCTAGGAAAGTTCATAAGGATTCTATTTTGTAGACTCCGCTGTTATTGTCATAGGAGGGATGAACCTCAATACCTCATCATATTTTCGGTGGATAATTAAAGTGGTGTTGGAGGTGGCATTCACAAATTGGTGTCATAGCATGGGTTCAAATACTTGAATTAAATGATTTTATTTTAAGCTTTATTATTATGCATGTGTTATCTATAGTTGTATTGTGCATTTGCCTTTATCACGTTGCCATACATCGTTCGCAGCATTAAGTTAATTTATCTTCATGATTTTTATATGTTATATGATTATGCCTCCTGCCATTATGCTAATCTAGATTGATTTCAAACAAAATGTTCTGCAAACTTCACTAAAATTGTAATATTGATTATGTTAATTTTTGGTTATACGACATGGTATTTTTGAAGAAGAAGAAAATTAGATCCTACATTTTGAAAAAATTGAATTACAATTAAAGTACTCTTCTTCTGATCATATGGGCATTGAAACATTATTACTATCCACAAGCATATAAAACACCTTGAAGATTTTAGAAGAATGTCATGATTTACAATGAGACAAGCGTACAATCATTTTAGTTTAGAAGCTTAACTTTCAAGAAACATGGCTTAGCCTTGGATTGATATTATTATTCTTGATTTTTACCTGTATGCAGAAGCAGGAACAACATGATCGATTGTAGATGAAGATACATTAGACATGGTGATATGTATGATGAAATTAATGGGACAAAAGATGACAATTGAAGAAGATGGAATATTAATTCTACGTGGAAGAGGCTGATATGAATACTATTTTATTTAAGTTGAGATAGTGTCATGGTCATCATCGCTATCAATATACAGCTAGGAGTAACAAAAAGGGATATTTTGGTTGGGGTTTAAGAAATATAAGCACACCTACATTTTATGGAAGTTTTAATAATGTAAGATGCAAAGGCATGGTTTCTTGGGATGGCCAATTTATTTTAGTTGCATGAATACACATAGAAAATAGATATAGGATAAGTTAATGTTAATATAAAGGAAAATAAAATGATAAATTGGGAAGATGTGAAGCATATGGGAGAGGCAGCCAAGACAAAAGGTTGAATTGGCAAGAATTCAAGAGACGCTTTAGGAAGAAGTATTTGTCGAAGAGGGATGCCTATGATGGTAAGAGCCAGAAAGTTATATATGAGTTGAAGGGATGGAGATGATAAAGAAAAATGAAGAGTAAAAGACTAAGTTATTGGATTTTTTAAGGTATAACTGTCATATATTGAGTAGAGAAAAGACAAAATATCATAGATTGTATCATTGAGTTGGCATTAGCATTTGGGAATTAGAATTGAGTGTAGATTATCCTTAATTCTTTAAGTCATTGTAAATTTGAATAATTTTATAAACAATCAAGAATATGCTGATTCTTATTAGGGTTGGAAATGGAATGCGATACTGAAATCATCACAAAATGAAGCAAGACCTCGAGAGGCGGGTGGAGAGAATGTTTCTCTTAACAATTAATGGGTTGAGAAGGCTGTGAGTCCGGCTGGAGAGAAAAATAAAAAAGATGTTGAGCACTTTGGGTATAAATGTAAATGATGTCTGAAGGATTCATGACTCCTCTGTCAGTGGTGAGCACTTGGTCTATAAAACAATTAGGAAGCTCACATGGAGTTGAGGATGTGGTGACATTATGAATCTGCAACATTTTATAACAAGCATGAATAGAACCAAGCATCCATAATTCATATATGAGTAGGCTTTGTGGTCATTAAACTATTTAGATTATTTTCGATATAATTATAGTTATGTTAATCCTGACTGTTTCGATATACATGGTTTGAAAATAGTACAGGTCTTGGTTGATAGTTGAATCTGGTGCACTAAGAAAAGCTCATCATTACTGTCTTATATTGTTACATTGAAGCAGATAGTAGCTATTAGCACATATGAATGTGCTTTAAGTTGAATCATATAGTATTATTGACGCGATTGGTGTACCTTCACGAACTGATCAAATTATTATTGAAAGATGTTGAAGTGTGGATATGATAAATTGGAGGAAATAATAATATTACGAGGTAGGAAAATCTTGATAGTGAAATGATTTACAACTATAACTTAGGCTAGTGTGGTACAAAGGGAAGAAGTTGTATCATTGTTGTGGTGTGTTTTCAATGATAAATGTAAGGATATTTGAGGATATGCAGAATTCTTGAAGAAGTCATCATTTGAAGTTTGAGGATGCATTATGAAATCATTTCCGGTTCCACCTCACATGATGAATTTCTGGGTATTTAAAGTAGCACTAAATCAAAACTTTATATAAGGATAGTGCTCTAGAGCTAGTGGTTAAATTGCTGATTGGAAAATGAAAAGTTATGACGTTATGTCTTATGCCTTATGATTTTCATTATTTATTGCAAAGAAAAGAAAAATATTATTAGTTATGCATTATTCACATATGATAGCTGAAAAATATTACAATCAAACAATTTTATTAACCATTGAATCAAGTATTTGTTGATAAATTGAAGAGATGGTCTTCTCAAATGGCCATTTACGAGATATGATATGTCGATAAACGTAAAGAAAGTAGCATCTACAGAGGCTGATTTTGGGCAGGTATTGGTATTCTTAAATTTTTATTTCATTATGGTTTCTATCTTTTTGTCATTTACTTTAATGTCATTTGATGAATAAAGTTTTAATTTTGTCATATCGAACAATTTTTTGTTGTTATTGATGATATATTATATATTATAATAATCGAGAAAAGAATCATAATAAACATTTATGTGTATTGAATTATTAAGGAGAAACATCGTGCCATATAAACTTATTAAATTAGTTCTTCAGCAGTTTGTACTAAATGAAATTGTATTCATGGAGATTTTATTAGGCATATGGAGTCATAGATGTAGAAATCAGGCTATCATGGAATGAAAACTCTAAGATGTGGATGAATTAGAATCATTCATGGAGATAGCTGGTTATACGAAGATCGTAGAACCTAGGTTGTACCTATATATTTGTAGAGAGGGGGGGGGGGGGGGGGGGGGGGAAATAGTTAGAATGAAAGAAAATAACATCCAATTGAGAAGTTGAAATAATTTCTGATACTAGGTTCTAAATATTGTTGGTCGGATAAGATTTTGTGTTGTGTCTGATTATTTTAAGAGAGGACTTATTGGATTCGATGCTAGGAGGCATAGGTGGTATGCTACGAGGTCAAGAAATTGAATGAGCACATCAAAAGATGTGTTACTCATGATCTTGAGTTGGCAACGATCATTCACAGTAAAGTCAGTGACTTCTCTTGCTTAGCGAGGAGGTTTTTTGTTGATGATCTGGTAGGTTCAAATCATACTTGTTCGATAACTATTATTGTTCAAAAGCTATATATGTTTTCTTGCTGATGTTTGACTTTGGTCAAGTATATTACGGTAAAGAGAAAAAGTGCAATGATCTTACAATAAGAGTGCAAGTAAATCACATAACTCTATGGGATTCATATGGGACATATTTACAATATCGAGATCTTACGAAGGGATAATAGGATGAAATGTACATTAAAACTTAGCTTTAAATTCTGATAGTAGTACAAATGATAGGGATCTAGTTATCATATACAACAAACATTTAAAATTTAAGTTAGAAATATCTATATGTAGGACTAAGTGAAACTCAAAATCCTATCTTGAGGATTTCATGCTAATATATTAAGTTATCCCATGATATCTTTAGAACTCACAGAATTTATTGGTTATTATATTATTGACAAAATGAAAAGAGTTAGATAGGTTTGTACTTATGGTGTACTGTATTTTCAATAGGTAGTCCAATTTCAAGCATCCAATAGCTTACTACGGTGATTTTAATTATATAATGGAAATGGGAGGTTATTTCCATGTGTTCATCTGAGGTTCTTTGATATAAGCCAGTATAGTTCATCATAATTTTAACAATTTAATATGTTAAATACACGATGACTCACTTCATTGGTGAAATCTACTAATTCATCTATTGAGTAGCTTAGGTATTCATTGAGGAGGTAGTGATATTGAGCATTGTTATTAAAGATGTTTTATTTGATAGAGATTGAAAATTCGCTTTGGTTGGAAAAATTGTTTGTAGATTTGAGTGGTTGACCTTCAGTAAAAGCTGTCATTGACGAGCTTTCAGATGAAGCAGAGGGTCAACTGTTTACTAGAGGACATTCTGGATGTATTTTATGCATAGCGGAAAGTGGGAAGAGTATCTTCCATTGGTTAGTTTTACTTATTAGCTATAGGTGGTATTGAATGAGTTTTTAGACTTTGTGGGTGAATTTTTAATATACCTGTTGAGTGATCCAATGACATTCGATGATTATACATGTGAAGAAGATGAATGAAAATCTTGAGTTATCAAGAAAGAATCTAAAGGTAGCACAAGATGAACAAATGAGTTGAGAAAATCAACATAGGGTGTTTAAGGAAGTTTAGATTGGGAAGCATGTCTACTTATATTAGAAAGACATTGCAGAGATTGGTGTATTCCAAGTTACAGCACAGGTATTGAGTGCCTTTCGAGATCCTTGAGAGGATTGAACTAGTGGCCTATGAACCACTTTTCACTGCAGTATTAGAAATTCCATGATGTTTTCCATGTTTCATTTCTCCATCTCAGCAATGGGATGTTGATCTGTCTCCATTTATTATTGTTTAAGTGGATGAAGAAATTCCATCCGAACCTCAATGCATATTGCCAGCGAGAAAGAGCTCATGCTTGAAACGAAGAAATCGAGCAAGTTAAAGTGCGGTGGAAATGCTAGCTTGATGAAGTTACATGGGATATAGTTGATCGGATAGAGATATATATCAATCATTGTTATAGTTGAGGAGCAAGGGAGGAAATTTGGTATATGTACATATTTTTTATATTTTTATTGTAAAATATTTTTAATTAATTATGTTATAAATCTCAATAAGTAGTATGGTTTGTATTGTCATATTTGTCATGTTGGTTTGGTTTTAGGCAGTTTTATTGTAAATATTGCATTGAGATAAGACCTACTAAAGTTCCTTCAGAATTAATTTTGAGATTTCGATGTAGTCGTGTTGGTCATAGGTGTCATAAAACACGAGGACGTGCTAAGTGAAGAGGTTTGTAATAACACAGTTCAAATTTCATGTAATAATTATCATGAAAAATAAGACCAAGGTCACAGAACACACATATTCCAAGATGAATGTTGGGAAAAAACATCTAGAGGTGTCACTTCGGTTTATTATGGCTAAAGAAATGGAAAAGGGAAAAATAGGAATTAATTGGTATTTTATTTATTAAAATAAAGAAAAATAAGAAAGGAAGGTGAAATGTAATTTCATGAGGGAAGGAAAATTGAAGGAAAATATGAGAAAATGAAGAAAATAGAGGCTGAATAACAAAAAGGCTTTGAGATGGAGTTCTGACTTTTATCATTTATCTTTTTTCAATTTAGTTTTGGATCTCTATTATATCTATGTGCACACTTGGAGCATTCTTGAAGCATTATAAATTGGAGAAAGAGAAAGAAAAGGAAAGACAAAGGAGAGACAAGAAAAGGACAAGAAAAATGATGATCAAAGAAAGATTCAGTAGAAATATGCAGTACTTGGAGTTTCATATGTGTGATTTCCCAGCTAATTTGTGAATACATGGTATGTGAATTTACGTATTTGGTTCTCTTGTGTTCATTGTATCAATTTTGTCGAATTATTGGTATGTTTCTAGCCTCACTTGCAATTTATGGATAGCCAGCATTTTGATGGTTTTGTTGCATTTGATCTTTGGATTTCCATATGGTTTTGAGCGGTAGTGTTCTTGGAAAATTCCCAAGGGGTTGGGGGTGGAGGTGCTTTAATATTCGGGAGCCTTCAATGGGTGCGTCGATGCCATAAAATTTCTGAAAGGTAACCGTGAAGAAGAAATTTTGAAGGCACATCAGCATTTTTTTGGGCTTAGTGATATGTGTCGTTTTATTTGGTGTAGCCGTCTAGCATGAGAGTGGAGGTGGCTTAATCTTTGGGAATCCTTTGTTTATGTGTGTGCCTGTATGTGATATATTACTTCATTTTGGAGAGATTGTGGGAGCATGAGGGTGGAGAATGGTTTAATCACAGAAATAACGTTTATGTCTTGGTATGATTCATCCTTGAAATATGGCACGAAGGTGATAGGCTGAAATAAATGTTTGGTTCAACCTAATCTATGGTCTGGTGGTACGTGGAAGTCCTTTTGACTTGGTTATGTTGCATATTAATAAGAGCTCTTTCTACCTTATATTTCATAGTACTTTTACTTGTTATTATTTGGCTTCCAATTGTTGTTCTATCACTGATTTATTATTATGGTTATACGATGGTTATAAGCATGGTTCCATTATAGGCTCTGAATGTAGCTCTTAAGTATATTTTGGATTAATTGATGAATGGTTAATGAATACATGGATTAACAAATGCCATTGCAACTACTATGAGAGAATTAATCCTTATTGTTGATTCTAGGATAATTTTAGGACTATGTCTAGATATTGTCAATGACTCTATATTGCATGTTCTCAATACGTTTGTGAAAATGACTATCATGGTTGGGCTTTGGTTGGGAATATGTGTTGATCAAGTTTGTATGAATGGATTATTGTGATTTTATGAGTACGTATATAAATACTCTTTGAGTTTTGAGTAGTGTTATGGGCTATCCTAAAATGATGACTGATCCCCACCAAAATGCCTCTAAACTGAAAATTTTGGTCCTGGTGTACATATTGAGCTTATGCATGCGGTTGGAGGCCTATAAGCACATGGACACCTTGTCATATATCACAGTTGGGAGAACCCGGGGTCACTAAAGAGAAATCCCATCTCGGGGTTGGGCTGCAGGAGTGGTTTAGCTCTTTGGTTTCATGTAGCTCTGAGAAGGTACGATAAAGTTCCATTTTGTCAACTCCACTTCCTTAACTATACTTGGAGGTTGGGTCACTGTAATTATATCCTCAACTCATGTTTACCTTACGAATTCGGTTAAAGTGGATAGGCGTCTGGTAGGTGGTATTTACACATCGTACATTTTGAGAATTATATTTTAACCCATAGGTACTCGTGCATGCTCAGAATAAACTAATTTTTGGTTCCTCTGATTAAGGCAAAAATCAAGGAAACCTTTCTTTCTATAATTTTAATACTCCCTATTAGTGAGGAAAGTGACCCTAAAATAACATCATTCACTTGGAATTGTGTCTTCATTATACCAAGTTCTGTGTTGTTACAGCTACTCTACGAGCTAGAAGGATTCCCTACTTTCATACAGCAGAACCTAATTTAAAGACATGTTCTTTCCCATATTCTGTAGTCTGTTTGCCACTATCAATTATCACGACTCTTTTGTTAGTGAATTTTTTCCCAAATTGTCTACCCTATAGCTGCTTATTTTTCCATCAACCATGTGACACATAAGGACTTCTTTTTTAGTTGTTCTCCGCTTCATTGGTGAATATCTCTTTTGTTTCCAAATTTTCCTATTTCTTCTATGATGAAGACAATTCAAGGGCATGGAAAGATACTCACTTTCTATAGAATTTTATTGTTCAATAGTATACTAGGGCTGAATCTTCAACCCTCTTGGATACTTCTTTTTCCCTTCGGATCAACCTGACTTCTAACAATTTTTCCTCCAACCATATTTTATTTTCTTCTCAAATGTTGGATTTAGAACCAAAGACACCTTATAAATTCCATCAATATATGTTGGACATTGGGTCCAATTATCCCCGTGTGTTGCTGACTTGGACTAGCGCCTCTCTGGATCTATGGAAATTGTAGCGAGAATAATGCCTACGGGTTTTGGTCTAACAAAAATCGCAGTTGTATAAGTAGCATCGAACGACAAGTCTCGAGTTTAGCTCACCCGGACTCGCATTGGGGGGAGATTGTTGGACATTGAGTTCGGTGCTCCCCGTTTTTGAAGCATGGACTAACCTTCCGCCTCTCATGGATCCTAACTGCAGGTTATAGTGAGACTAATTCTGCGGGTTTAGTCTAACGTGTGAAGTTAAATATATAATATTTCTGAATACTTATTCAGACAATTAATCCTTAAATATACACCAACAGAAGGGAAATTTACCATACACGAGACGTTAATTTTTGTCCCAAAATCTACTCGGTCTGTGCATGCACTCAATACTAAAAATTTTCACATGATTGCAAAGTTCTGTATCAGCTACGACCTTAAACTCCTCATCCTTAATATTAGAAAAACATACCTGCTACCCAACAATTCCACTCTACACGATAATTTTGAGACTACTAGAGCCCTCAATACCAGCCACCTATAATTGTGATGACCCTCCCAATCTAGTCTATAAGGAATCCTTCCTTCTAAAACTACACATAAATCTACGGCTATTCTAAGATAAGCAGAACTTCAAACTATGCACAAAACCCGAATTTTTCCTTCATCCTCTTCCTCAATAACTGCTATGATACGTTGAAAATCAATTATTATACGCTAATGTAGGCAATCCGATATGGGTTATTCATATAAATTAAATTTCTCGCTAAAATTTTCGACATTATAATAGGAACATAAATAAAAGAATAATTATAATTCAAAAGCAAAATTTTTAGGGAACCTAAGCGGGAAACCTCCTTCTTGATGTTGTGATAAAGATGAGGAATGATCTTAATACCAAGTTTGTTTCAATAAATTCACCCTTCCTTGCTTTCTAGGCTTGACTTCGTTTGTTCGTAACTTGTTCTCCTATGATGTAGCAATAGGTGCTCCTATTAGATAGAATTTCTCAAATTTTATATTACTACCCAAAGAACTCTTCTCATAATAATTTTGTGCATAAGTTTCTCTTTCAAATACTATCATAATCTCACACACAACCTATGTGTAATCTATTTCTTTGTCTCACAATATAGTGCTCACAAAACAATGATGAGTTTATATTTATTCATCCTCCTTATAAAGCAAATTCAAATGGCCAAATCTGTTGAGTTTCTAGTGGAGTGTTTTTGCTTGATTGTTTGGGTTGCGCATAAGGTGCTTCTCATGCTACTTGTACTACTCATGAGACTCAACATTTATTTTCCTGTAAATCACTAGAAGATAGATAAATTGATCTTCCACTTTGACACATCGATTAAGCGCTTCATGAACACTTCCTAAATTTGAAATTTGCCATAAATTTTAGGAACATGTCTGCAATTTTGAGAAATTAGCTCATAGCTCATAGGAACACTTTTGTACTCAAGAAACTAGATTTTGGGTCCTTGGATTAAGTCACAAATCAAGAACCTTTCTTTTGTCATTTTCAACACACACTCTCTATTACACTCTATACATTCTACCCTATACTACCTAAAGTAAATACCACTAGATCAAAACATTCTTTTCCTAATAAGGTAAAATTTTGACTTCTTTTGGGTTTTTAAATCCTCCCACTTCTTCATTGGAGAATATCACTCCAACCTTGAGGTATTATATGGATTCATCAATTAAATCATGGCCTCCAATTTCAGTAAAACTGACAAATATTATGTTCTTCTATATATGATGGACACTAAAATATTTTATAATTTCCACAAGTTGGATTTAGTTTTAGAGCACCAATCTTACCCAACTTAGTACAACTTCATGTCAACGCACATATTTTGAATAAGTCTGCAGTGGGCTGGGAACCTCAGGTGGTTGATCCTCTTTAGTTTTTATTTCACAATATATCTAGCTATTGTTGATCTCCTAATATCATTTTCCTTTAAGGACTTTTGCATTAGAAAACCTATTTCCTACTAATATCCCAAGATTATTATTTATGGTTTCCATGGGAAGCTAAAATTATGGTTTATGTCTACCACTTGTGCTTATAGCCATGCAAACCTCTCCTCATGAATTATGAGAGTTATTCGCCAAATTAGTTGGCAATGAATGGAGGTTTGTGACTTTCAACTTAATCAATACTGATTTCTGCTCCTTAGAATACAACAAATAAACATACTATGATACCAATATGATCTAATCTATTGTGGATATTACACTAGATAATTAGTCACAATGATATGTCTTATACTTAAAAATTCTTAATATATCTTATATGCATTATTTTCACTTATACTTTTGGATTTAATCAATTATAATTCCATACATACTAATATATAAAATATAAAAAATAAAGAAAAGTAAAAAATGAAAATCATTAATAATACATAAAGAACACAATATATGCCATGAAAACATTTCAGCTTAACTAAGAAGGTGAGATTATACATGTCTTTCTCTAATTAAAAAATCAATGCAAGTGTAAAGAAATAGTTGTATGGGATACTATAATTTTAATCACAATATTAATAAATACTCTATCCACTCTTGGTCTCTACTCATTAGAAAGAAATACTCCCGGATAAGTGGAATCCCTTTTATTCTATTTAGCTAGTTATAACAAACTGATATAACATACTAAATTGGTTAAGTTTGGGTGCTAACTCTTAAATTTATATGTAAACTATCATGGATATTCACTGCGACAGCTGACCTATAAACGGATACGATAATAATATATTAAAATATGAAATTTAACACTATTATCGTTTTTTTTTTTTTAAATTATCAAATTTTTGATTTAACTATATTCAGTGCATTCATATCGACAAAATTATGTTGTAAATTAGATAATGGAAAAATAAAACACACACATATAAGACAGAATATGCTCACAGAGCTCTTGGCTTAACTGAAGGTAAGTTGGACAACAAATATTGTTAGGTACAAAGAAAGCTTAATGCATGTAGCTCGTAGGATTCTTATAATTCATCTTCCCCTTTTGCACATTGTTCTTGGGGTGATAATCCTCGTTATACTCTTTCATGTCTAACCTCAGCAGTGTCTGCATATGAATCAAGAAGTTGTTTTCTGACAAAGAAGGATGGGAAGGATGCGAGCGCAAATAATATAAATATTTGATTGATAAGATTAAGCAAGGTTCAAAACTATGGACCTCATTAAACCACAGGTCAGTTTCAGTTGTTATTTATTTGAAACAGGTTCTTCATCTAATGTGTACAACATACTTTGGTCAGGAAATTATAAATTCACATACCACTGTTGAGTGTTGTGAGGATGAACCTTGAAAATCCTTATGTTACACAATTATTGACCAATGATCTACTAAATGCCTATATATCTATAATTGATGTAGTGTGTTAACTATGGATGGAATTGTTCATGTAGTAACTTGGGTGGAAAAATAAAAAAAAATATCCAATAAATAGAGGAGGATGAGAGTAATCTATGTATTTCTCTACCTTCATCTCTCTTGTATATATTTTCTCAGCTATGGAACAAAAATCCTCTCAAAAAGAATGGAATGCCTCTTCAACCAGTGTCTGATTTATAGCAACAATAACTACTAGTTTATTAGTATGACTATAACTCTTAACCAGTTACAATATATACTCTTCTAGAGTCTTTTACATCATAAACACGTGGCTATTTTCTAGGAATAATGAGTTGATGTAATGACATCCTCTGGTATAGGTGTGAAAATAGGAGGTCAACTTCGGTGTCGTAACTTTTGCCTTACAAACTTTGATTGATGTGATTATTGTGTCATTGAAATATCTCTATGTGTAGAATAGCATGAAAGTGTGCTACACTAATGAAACAATTTTAAAATTGTGTTTGATGCCTCAAATGCTCTAAATTTCAAACCTACGTTTTGCTAGGCAGGTCTGCCGATAGAAATGGTCTCATGAAAATTTGATTCATCCATGTTTCCACTCCAAATGCATCGAGATGGATGAAAAACAATATAATAGTGCATTAAGTAACATATCTCCCCATTTTGGGGAGGTTTTTGGTCCCAAAAATATTTTTAGTGAATGGGAAATTTCTTCCTACCTTCTCTATTGTGCCATTTAGCTTTTGCACAGGTTATTATGAATTTATTATGAAAAAGGTCATTTCCCCTCTTTTTGTGTTTTTGGACCTCTTCTGAGAAACATATATTACGTGATGCTGACATCTGGTGAAAAATCCTCACAAAAAATCTGGGGACATGTTCCTCTTCTTGATGTGGAAAACTCATAGGTTTCAAATTCTCTGCACATTTTCACAAGCTGACAGCAAATGTGCATATAAGGTGGTAAATGATTCGAAATGAGCATTATCACCCACCTTTCCTAATGTCCTCAAAGGACCATGCCTCGAGAGCCTTGAATTTCTTGCCACACCCACAAGCCTCTCTCCTTGTGCCAGTATAGGCTCCATGCTCAATCCTCCCACCTTGAATGATTATTTGTTCTGTACTTTGTCTTCTCTCCTTGTATCGCTATCCAAACCTACGGTGTTTTTTGTGCCATGGAAGTGGATATTCTTAATCTTCTCTATAAATTTTCGACCCCTCGAAAATCTCTTATAAGATCTTCCCTCGCTCCTCCTTTACCCACACATATACGTATCCCAAATGGTAAATGAAAATATCAAAAACAAGTTTCAAATGAAATTTCTTGTAGAAGTGAACAACTTTGTGTAAGAATATTGTATATGTTCTATTTTGTCCCACGTCTTTATATGCTTCTGTTGTATCCTCATAAGTTGCACCAAATTCATGCTGACTACTTTTGTCTACGCATATGTAAATGGATGGAATGTTGTAGATATCTTCAACTTTATGTCCATCTTCTTTAATGCGGTCTAGAATGCACCAATAATATTGTCATTTCTCTAAAACGATTCTCTTGATGCTTAAAGTGAACCGAGACCTATCCAAAGAAAAAGTACAATTTCCTCCTTTCCCATTGATGGTATTTTACGAGGGCATGGGTACATCTTTATAAACACCATCGCTTCATTAACATCTGTGTCCCGCTTCGTTTGTGTTGACACACCACAAATTCCGCCGGAATAATTCCCAGAGGCAGTAGGTATGAAGCATGGAATGGTATACTTGTTTCTTGTTATTGGGCTTGATAATGCAACAAATCATGCATCCCATATGAACCTAACTACCTTCTCTTCCATATTTGAGCCCAATACATACCTCTATAAGTTATGCGATCTTCCCTACACTGCGTGCTGCAACCTTGGAAGGTGTAAGCCTCTCTAACTTGAGTTATATGCTACACCTCTAGTAACACATAACTTATCCAATCTATAGAAGTAACCCATCTAGAAGATGAAATTTAATGTTTTTATGTACATCGTTCATTTACGACTTTACAGCGGTGATAGACCTACGCGAAGTATAGCCTCTAAATATGTCTGTTGTAATATGTTGGTGAATGGATCCATGTGCATAAATCACGAAAGTTGTAATAATTGATGTAGATGACCTTCGCTGATCTTGTAACTTCTTCCAGATTTTCCCTTCGCCTGCTTTCACTGATAATTGTTATGCTTCATCCACTTGCAATATAAGTACCCATTTGTAGTTTACTATGCGTTTTGCAAGTCTTTATGTTAGTTGGTGATTTGTGTGGATTTAATATCTCCTTTCTCCATCAGATAATGCTTCCACTTCTTCACATCTTGCACCATGGCATATGGCTCCTTGTCACATGGTACATTGGTGTTCTCCCCGAAAAATTCATAATGGTAACATATGAAGTAACCTTCCCTACATCGAACAACTCCTGCTTTCTAGCACACATTCTCCACTTCAAAGGGTCATAGGTTGATAATGAGAACTAGTCTTGGATGATCTTATTGTTAGCTCTTGAAAAGCCCTTTCATGACCTTTTCCCCATGAGACCTCTTGCCACTTCTTTTTTATGGCATGGAGTGGTGTTATTCTTGCTTAAAAATAGAGCTATTAATTTCCTCTGATCTTGTGTTTCCCAAATGACTCTAACCTCAAACATTAGTAGGCATCAACCATTTCATGATTACCTCCATATTGGAGAGGTGTCGTAGGCTGCTATTGATGTTTTAACTTGATTGGTGCTTCTTTAATGTTTCTAGAACTTGCATCCCAAATGTGGCATATTATCCTCTAGATAACATTACATATGGCCTGTCATCCAAATAGAAAATAAAAAATGAATCTATAAAAATGGAGCATTACATCATTCCTTCATCTCATAAATGTGTCTGGTGCATTACATGGGCCAATTGGAATGACTGTCTCATACAAACCTTACCTTGTTTTGAAGGTGGTATTCCAAGTGTCTTATTCTTGTTCCGAACCTAGTGATATAAACTTCAATTGCAAATTGGTGATATTTTTCTTATTTTACATAAATCAGTCCAATAAATCATTTTATCTGGGCAAGGAGTATGTCGACCATGATTTTTTCAATGTACCCTTAATCTCTATACACATTTTTCTAAATTCATATCTTTCTTTGCTTTAATGATGATGGGTATTCCCTATGTTGATGCTATGGTCGAATGACACCCTATTCCAGAATTTGTTTCAATTGTTCACCTCACTTAATTATATAATGAAGTACATTTTTACAACACAATATTTGGAAATGGAAGTTCTGATATTTGGATCTGTAGCCACTTCTCTCTTGAGGTGAAAAGGCAACCCATTGACTCTTGGGAACACAATCGTGTAGTCCTGTAGCAACTCCTCCAATTTTTGTTTTTGTTTCATAGTACACCCCTCCATGGATGCCTTGCCTCTTATTGACTCCTCTACATGCTGAATTTTTCTTAAAAATAATAAAACATGCTTCTTACTAGAACTGATTAATTTCTTAGCTTGGTTGGCACTTGCCAGTAAAATTTTTTACTCACCTTTGTGCGTGTTGATGATGAACTATTTTCCATACCTGGTGAGCCAATACTGGTTATACATCCTCATTACTATTGCACCACGCATGTATATGTATGGACTCAGTTAGCAACCTATAAATATAGGATTCATAATTTTGACTTGACTGTTGATAATCTTGTAAATTTGTACATACTTTGCCTTCTGCAAGTTGTATTCACATATTTTTGTAAAAAAATCAAAAAAGAGGGTAAAAATTCCTAAAAGAAAAATCAAAGGACTTAGAAAAAATAAAAGACCCCAAAAGAAAAATGAATAAAAGATGAAAGTGTGCAAGCATAAGTGCCACTACTTTTTAATTTTTGACTATGGCAAAGTGTCAATAAATGCCATAGTCCATGATGAGTTAAACAGTTTAATCTTAACTTGTCATTTTTCAATTTTTCTTGTTATAGATAGAGAATAATGAGTTGTCATATAGTTTAATCATGACAATTCAGTAGTTAGATAGAGAAATAAAGTGAATCCAACAGTTTAATCTGGATTCATGAATGAAATAAGTGTAGAATTAGATAGTTTTACTTTCTTTCAGAAAGAATAAATGTTGTGAAGGTTGCTATCTTAAATGCACCTTACTACAAATGAAGAAAAAATTTTAGCATGGTAAGCTGGGTAGGTAGAAGAAGGTGAAAATTCTCAATGTAAATATCATTCATCTGGGTTGCAAAATAACTAACTTCCCCTTCCCATAGTCATGAAACATTCTAAACTATCAGTTAGAAAGGCTCAAGGCATTTCCTTGACTTTTGTTGGGACCGGACCCAAGGCTCTATGACTGATCAGTTGAAAGTGTAAAATGTCTATATTAATCCCTAAAATCACATCATTTTCCATTCATGCATTCATCCCCCTGAATAATGCTAAGTAAAACCCCATTTTTACTTAAAGATACTATAATTCCCATTTGACTAATTTCCATCATCACATGAGAAACATTAAACCCTCAAAATTACATTATATCTTAAGTTAAAGTGATAATATTAATGCAAATTATCTTTTAAACTTCACTTTACTTGGTTGTTTTTATGTATTTTGAGTATACCTTGTCCCATTTTCATATTAACTTTGACTTATATATTAACTCCCTATAGAAAAAGCCTTTTCCTATATTATATAAATCCCTTTTATATAAATAGCCCCAAAAAACCCATATATTATAACTTTAGCCAAAGTTATTTAATCCCCACATGTTTAAATAAAACACCCACATTACAACCCCTTTGGCTAAAACATATCCTTATGTATAATCCCACCTCCTATGGTAACTAAATCACCTTGATTTAATTACTATATAATAAAATTATATGAAAAAACTCTTAAACATATTTAAATATATGTTTAAATCAAAAAATATCGAAAATCCGAAGTTTAAACTAAACTTCTGTAAAAAATCCCTATCTCCTTGTATATTTTCCTTCCCCGACTCCCTAACCTGAGGTTAAACTATCCCTTTGTTTCTCTCCCAATTCCCTTTAACCGAGGTTAAAACCATAACCTGAGCTAAAATCCCGATATATATCCCATACCCCAATTCTTAACTCTGGTTAAAATCCTTTTGAAACCCTCCCGATCACTTTTTCCATTGAAAAAAGTCATTTTTGTATATAAACTAACCAAATCCCTTGATGCTTTCGGAACTAATTTCAGCCCTCCGATCTCCAGCGCCCCTCTAATCCTACGGCTCCAAACAAATGCGATGAAAGCTTCCCGATCCCTTTTCATTCCTATCAAGTAATATAATATCTGTCAGATCATCCCTTTTTAATTCGACGGTCATAAATAAACCTCAATAAATCCATTTCTCGTTTCCACCACTGCTCATCGCACTTAAAATACAACCATTAGATCTTCCATCAGCTTCAAGATACAACGGTCAGAAACAAATTTGATAACTCTATTTTCTGTCCCCACCATAGTCCATTGCGTTAAGTGATAACCGTTGATCTTCCATCCCGCAAATCAACAGTTAATAAACAATGCCCTGACCCCACTACCTTTCCCCGCACCTTTCCTTTTGATCGTGACTGTTCGCTTTCCATTATCAGATCCAACAATGATAATTCCATTTCGCACGATCAAAATAATCAACCAATGTTTTGGAAAAGTCACGCGATATGGGTGGTTTTCCCAAACCACCTCTTGTCGATGTGTCACAATTCATTTGAATCGCATTCGAAAATTGAATTACCGCTTACAACTTTTGAGTCGCGCGAATATCACCCAGTCGTATTCCGAAACCACTCCCACCTAACCTTTAGTTAATGTAGTTTAACTATAGTTTAAACTATGGTTTAATACGTTAAAACCCAATGTTTTCATAACATTTCTTCTATTTGCGACTTTTAACCTGAGAAACCCCACAGAGCCTTATTTTCACCTGTTTTCACCATTTTTAAAACCAATCCTGAACCAATGAAACCTTTTTGAACTACTATTTTCTCTGCGAATCATTCCCTAGATGCCTTCACGACCTCTACCAGCTCAATTTTAACAGAAAATGAAGACAATTGCAGACCAGCAATCTCTCATAGCCGCAAACTACACCTTTCACAGGTATTTTTCACTATTCAACCTGCAAAATGCTTCAAATACAATGGAAAAATCATAATTTGGACTTCCATTCCTTTTAAAAGTTTGAATTATCCATACAGAAGTCTAAAAAACATCCAAAATACAGGGGAAACCCTGTCAAATTTTCTCCAGGATCCATATTTTCCATTTTTAGCATGTTTTAAACCATTTCAAGATCATTTTCACTTCTAAACTTGGTCTAAAACATCCTCTGTGAATAAGAAACCCTTTTATAACCTAGAACCCTGCTCAAAACCCTATTTTACCAGAGAAATTCTCCAAAAGTCGCTTGTTTCCAACAGAAGAACTCAGCAAACAGTCTAAGCTTGCTTTGTTTAGTTAGAAAATGACAAAGAAACAAGTAACCCCCAAATCAGGAGGCCCAAAACCTCAGAAGAAAGCCTCTACTAAAATCCCTCGGCCTGAGTCCTCTAAACTTAATAAACCAACCCCTGCACTCACTGCTGATTCCTCAGAAGTTGTCAAGCCTGTCCAACCTCCAGTTACTTCACAAGAAAATAGTGCTCTGGTTGACCTTGATTACAGAATATTAGACCCTTCAGTAGAGTTCAATTTGCTTGATGTCTATAACTGGTGTTTTGGAAAATCTGTAAAGAAAAGTGATAAAGATATACTAGTCTGGGATTCCAATCTGCCAAAGTACATTGTCCCTCTTACTCATTCAGCCCCTGATTTTGTCAAATTGTGTCAGTCCTATTATCTTCCAGACCAAAGGTGTATTGTCAATAAAGATAGAGAGGTTATATTTTACATCAATGCAGAATCCATAAACTCTATGCTGCAACTAAACCCTGACCCCAATGCTGCTTCATTATCAATAGAGGATTTAACTTAGTTTTACCTAGACCTAGATTTTGCTTCCAAATTCAAAATCTTTCAGACTTTTTCCCCCATACAAGTTGATATCCCTAAGCTTAATCCTCCATTTGATACATTTGACTTTCCAAGTGAAACAAGGCAGATTGTCTCCATGCTGTCATTCATACTGGGATATAACAGTGATGAGTTCACTTATGTTGCTATCTTAGGTTTTCTGTCTACTTTGAGCCCTGGCCAGCCTCCATCCATTGTGTACAATTTTGCCAAGTTCATTACAGAAAACATGCACTACCAATTGTCCAGATTGCCAGAAGAAGGAGTGTTTAGATATACTTCATATCTACTTTATCTCTTTTTGTATTATCAAGTAGACAAGTTTCCTATTAAGTTTCAGAAGATAGATCCAGAAAGGAATGTACTTTCAGTTGTGTTTTGGTCATCAATTTTGAGAAAATGGAACAGAGAATACAACTATGCAGACTTCAATGACTTGTTTTTAGTACCTGCTATGAATTTACTGAATAAAGAACAGACCCCTAGAATTAATGAAGAAACAAAGAGGATCTTACAATTATCTGAGAGCTTTAAAACAGGGGATTGGTACTTATACAAGAATTACACAGAGATTAGAGTATATGGTGCACCTCTTGGCCCCATATAAATTTCCTAGATTTGTGACAACAAGGATATTTTCTTTAGAATATTTGAGGCAGTTGTTGAATGCAGATGAAGTCATTTTCATAGCCTCTAGGAAAAAGACTCAGTTCAAACTGAAAAATCAAGTTGGGCCATTTATTGTGAACAACAGGGAAGCAGAAAATGAAATTAATGTCAAGTTGAAAGAATATAAATTCCCATACAGCTTTATGTGGAATTATGATCCTCAGGGTATTTTAAATCAAATCAGATTGAGATGCAAATTGTCTTCTTTCTTGCATGATCCCAAGCCTCAAATTGAAAAATATGCCAATAAACTTGAGTGGGAGCCAAATACTTTATTTGATGATGTCTCACAAGGCATGTAGGGAAACAGTAAAAAGGATAAATAGGTGAATCAAACACAGGTGGTTACAGTGAACAAAGAAGCTGAAATTGTTCATAAAAGAAGCAGAAAGGAAGATAGTTTCATAGCTGAAACTATTCTAGATAAGAGATTCAGAATTCCCTACAGTAAGAAAATTAAATTGACTGATGAAGAAAGGGATAAAGTTGTTAATATTGAAGATAACAATGGTCATGAAACTGATGATGAAGCAACAAAGATAGTAACTGAAACTCTTAAAGAGCTTCAAAATGTCAAACTTGGAGCACAGAAAAAATACACAGTCATGGTTGATAAACAAAACAAAGTTGATATGCCCTCTTCTTCTAAAGAACCTGACAACACAGAGTCAGATATTCAAATCAAGTTCAGACAAATCAAATAAAAGAATGAAGAAATCAAAAGTGAAGCATATTCCAAGTTCCTTAAAGAAAAGCCTGGGAATAAAGATAGACTCCTTTCAGCTTTCGATTATTCTTCAAACAAATTGGTGATGTCATTTCTCAAGCCCATAGTGGCTGATCCAAAAACAATTGCAGATTATTCGAAGACAAACCTTGAATTTGATGCAGATGTTGTCCATGAGTTGGACCAAATAGAATTCCACAGGAGCAATACAGAGATGTTGTATTCTAAAATAGTCAATAAGACTATGATTTCTATCAGGCTTGAGAAAACACTGATAAACCTTCAAAATCAAATGAAATTGGATAAAGCCTCATTATATGCCAATAACTTAATAATCAAAGCATTGGAGGACATAGTAATTAAAGCAGGAGGTGACCCAGCAAACATTGTAGGGGCAAAGGTTATAATCAAATAGAAAATGAAGATATAGCTGCTCTCAGAAAGCAACTAAAATTGCCTCAAAGTGAAAATCCCCAGGCAAAAGAAATCCTTCGGCAAAAGACAGAAAATGATGAATTAAAACAACTTGTTCTAAAAATGACAGCCCAGATAAAAGAAATGTAAAGCCAAATAGAAGCTTTCATGCAAGAAAATAAAAATCTGAAGAAAGCTCAACAGGTTTTCATTCCTACAGTGATCCCAACTGTAAGTACAGCTGTTCCATCTACATTGGTAGAACACTTGGCACCGCAAGGAGTATTGGCAACTGCAGTGCCAATCACTTCTCATGACATCTCTGCCTCTTCTTCATCGACCTCACAGATAAACACAGTAGAGGAAAAAGCTGCAATAATCAGAGCCATGGAATATATGTCTTTAAAAGATAAAGAAATACTCAGTTTGAAAAGCATCATTAAAAATCTAGAAACTTCTAAAAGAGATGCCTTAATTACTTCCAAAGGACATGAACAGAGGGCTGACAGATTATAGGAAGAAGTAAAAATTCTTCAACAACAGGTGAATATTACTGAATAGGTTGCCTATATAAAGAATCATTTGTGGACAAAAATAACTGAAGGCATTCATTCACAATGGTCTTATATCCAAATTATATATGAGCAAAAAGATCTGCTACAAGCTGCCTTAGCAGAAATTGATAAAACAAAGAAGGAGCTTGGCAACAAACCACCACAAGCAGTCCAGCTCATATCATTCTTGAATAGTAAAAATAGAGAAGAACTAGCTGAATTAAAGGTTCTAGATAGGACGGAGGCTATCCTGGAAATCAAAAAGGTCCTAACAAAAAGAAACATCATGAATAATCCAGAAGAAAAGTGTGACAATATGAACATATCAATTAGCAAATTGAAGACTAAGTATGACTTGCTACTTGAAGCAGGACTTCCAGATATTCATGCATTGAATAAAAAATTGATGCCACAAAGGGACTATGACCAAAAAATCAGAGCTCATGCTAAGGAACAGGCTAAAAATCCTTTGCCACAAGGATCTCCAAGTGGTAAAATACTACTTCAATATTTTGAAAATTTGTTCTTTTTGGAGAATGAAATCAAGCATATGTTCACAATAAAGCCAAACTTTGTTAAATATGCAGAGGTTGATGAAAGCCACAGGAAGCTGAAGAGTATAAAGATCCCAACAGCTCAACAATGGCAAGAATTCACAGATCTGATGTGAATTTGACAAGTAAAAGATGCAGGAAAAGCACATGAAAGATCATATTTTATTGTTACTTTAGGGTAAAAATTCAGGGTTAAAGAGTATTATATGGTTAAAGAGTATCAGTAAAAATAATGTTACTGTTGGTTATTTTTTAATTACAACAGTAAAATAGTGAAAATCAAATGATAAAGAGTATCAGAGTTGAAATTCAAAGGAATAAATGTTCTACAACCACTTTCCATGAGAAGATGCACCTAATGCCAGCAATGCTCATAGCACATCAAAAGTATTTTTAAATAAGATAAACAGTTCTATTTTTCCTTGTAAAGAGGACAGCTTGAAAACTGTTTTGCTGTTGTCCCTCTTCTTATGTTACATTTCCTATTTTTCCTTAAAACATTATCTCAAACTTTGAGATATTTTGTAAACAATTTATTTGTATAAATACTTCATCATTCGAAGTATTCAGTGTGGAATAAAATTTCTCAAGACTACTATAGTCATTTTGTTGGACATATTGAAGTTGGTGTGAGTCAATTAGCGAAGCAGCAGACTGGAAACGAGATTAGAGACATCATAACTAAGGATTCTCGTGGTGACAAGATAAGTCTCGTCTTTTTCCTGTTTTCAGTGTTTTTTCTTCAAAAGTTTACTTAAATTCATTTAATGTGTTTCTATTCTTTAATGACAACAAAGGAGAAATTAAACAGGATTAGTGATAATAAGCTCCATGTTTTAAACTAGTTGGGATTTTAATGTTTTATGCTTGATAATCGGAACATAGAATTCTTAATTTCCCTAGGTCCCAGTTTGATCCCCTCCTTCAATCCTCTTTTCTGTAACTTAAGGATTCTTAAGTGCCCTTTTGTTCAGATTTCACCCAATCCATCAACAAATCCTATTCAAAGCCTTAGAAGGTCATCTACCCTGCCCTAAGTACATTTGCATCTTTAAGTCTTATTTCCTAGCTCTACTTGCCTAGAGAGTTGACTCCATAGCCCAATGTTCTGGTAGATCCCTCTGGTTTACCTTGAAACACTTTTTATTTCCACCACACTTTCAAAACAAGTCCCACTGTCCACTCATAGCTAGCATAAAACCCTTTACCAAAACGAAGCTAAATCTTTAGGAGAGATCCCTCTCCGGAGCTCAGGAAGGCTAGATCTTGAATTCCCAAAGTGGTTCTTGGTTACCCCCTGGTTTTCTTAACTGCAAAAATCCTCATCCCACAACCTGAGAATTACTAGGGTGATAACAGACTCCAAAACACAACTCCACGTACATCAAGGGGAACCACATCTAGTTCTATTTCATCAATAAAATCATCACTTATAGAAAATCTAATTTTGCATTATTTTCTTACCTTCAGCTCTGCATCCTTATTTACGGATCCCAATGGATATGGTTTTGGATGATCACAAACTTCCAGCACAAAATTCTTGACTTTCTCTATTGCAATGAGATTCACTTGCGATCTTGAGTCAATCATAGAATCAACCTTTGTCTTCAGAGTTTGGTCATTTCTTTCTCTTCTGACTATTGAAGGCTACTCATATTCACCTCCTTCTGCACTGATGTATGGACGATATTCTCATCCATGTC
The DNA here is from genome assembly GCA_034641835.2 of Pinus albicaulis. Classification (NCBI taxonomy): domain Eukaryota; kingdom Viridiplantae; phylum Streptophyta; class Pinopsida; order Pinales; family Pinaceae; genus Pinus; species Pinus albicaulis. Next base: position 1,093,510,511 of record CM076584.1, read on the forward strand.
GAGGTTTCTTTTAACTTGGTTACTCGAATCATTGGCCATAAGATTCTTCTTCTTCTTATTCTTCAGGTTTAACTCTGGATGCAACTTCCAGCACTTCTCCTCTGTATGGCCATCAATGTTGCAATAGTTGCTGGGATATTTGCACTAGTGTGTTGTGGCTTACATATTTTTATATTTATCCCCTATTTGCTTCATGTTCCCCTCCTTAGAAGCATCCTATTTCTCCTTTTTCTTCGATCCACTCGATTTCACTCTCTTTAGGCCTATGTTCTCCATGTATTGTGCCTATACACAAGCCTCATCCACCAATTTGGGATTGAATAACATCACTTGCTCATGTGGATGGTTTTTTAGACCCCCCAAATACTTGACAAGTACATTTGGGTTCTTTGGAGAGATACCCAACATTATAGACATCTTATTGAATTACATGGGGTACTCATGCACGCTTTGGCCCAACTTTTTCTTGAACCAATGACATCAGAATCATTGATCCTTCACATACCCAATGTGATAAAATTGTGGCTTAATGAGGGTTTTGAAATATTCCCACTTAGTCACTGAAGGTTCTCCCTCCAACCTCAAGGTTTCTGTGTGGCTCTCCCACCAATTCAGTGCATGGAATCCAATTTTAGCCATGCGAATGAGATATTTTCCCCTTCCTTGATATGATGGACACTTAAATAAACTTCCAATTGATGCAACTAGTGATTTAGCTTTAGAGAATCGATATCACCATGGTACGACTTGATATCGACTTTTACTTCCATTTTAAATAGGGACTGTGATTGGTTCACGACACTCGAACTAGGTTGATCTTTTTCGTGTCCTTTCTTTGACTGGTTTTTCATTTCTCCTTGATCTTATGATCCCCTTTCTGATTTTTCCTCTGCATTTGAACCCATATCTTCTCCAAATATCTCCAAATTGTTATTAAATTCCGCCATGAGGAAGCTTACAATGTGGTTTATATCTACGACTTGTTGTTCTAGCTGTGTAAACCTCACCTCTACACGATCATGAGGCTTGTTTACATATTCATCGGCCATGATTGGGATTTTACGATATTTAGCCCCGCCGATCTAAATCCCTACAATCCCCACAAAATACCCATAGAAGCATGCTCTGATACCAAATTATTTGTGAATTATCAAGATATTCCACTGGAAAATTTGTCACAAGAGGTTTGACAATAATATACTAAAATACTAAAATTGTACACCATTATAGTTATTAAAATTTTAAATTTGTAGATTTAATTGTAATTAGTGCATGCATGTGAATGGAAATTATGAAGAAAATTAGAGAACGACAAAATAAGCTCACACACACATAAGACACAAGATATTCTCTCTAGGAAACACTTTCAGGAGAAAACCCATCTGGAACGTGAGGTTATGTCACTCTCTTTCTCTATCTAGAAATATGGCTACATGTACAAAGAAGTAATGCATGTGGATTGTGGGTTGCTATAGTGGAAAAATCCTCTCTATATGCTCTACCTCCTATCTCTCCTAGCTATCTTTTATCATATACGGCACAAAATTCTCTCGAAATAATGGAATGCATCTTCCTCCTATTAGCTTGGTTATAACACATTCTAATAACCTACTAGCGGTTAATTTTGACTACATCAACTCTTAAATAGAGTTACAATATAGAATTTTCTAGAGCCTTTTACATCATAAACATGTGTATATCCCCTTTTTCCAAGAATAATGGGGGATGACGCGGCATCCTCCTGAACTAGAGGTGTGAAAACATGAAGGTTACTTCTAAGTGGCATAAATTTTGCATACAAACTCTAATTGACGTGCTTCTTGCGTTGTCGGAAGGATCTTTGTGTCTATAATAGCATGAAATGATGTTATGCTAAAGCAACAAATTTTCACCCCCAAATAATGTCATTTTATGCCTCAAAATTCTCTCAAAAGGTTTCAGACCCCGTTTTTCCAAACTGGGTCACGCTGGTGAAAAATGGTCTTGTTAGTTGATTCCTCCACTTTTTCCACTCTGAATGCATCGAGATGGATGGAAAAAAATATAATGATCCAATCTGGATCATAACTGGAGTTACAATATTGACTCTTATATATTCTTCTTCATCATGGTCACATGGTTATTCCCTTTTCCAAGAATAATGTGGGCTTAAATGATATCCTCTCGAATTATGGTGGCTAAAACAGGAAGGTCAACTTCCAAGTGGCATAAATTTTGCATATGAATTCTAGTTGAGGTTATTATTACATCATTCGAAAGGTATTTGTGTGTAGAATAGAAAAAAAGGTGATGCACTTATGTGGTAAAATTCCATCCCCAAGAAATTTTGTTTGATGCCTCAAACTACTCCCAAAATGTTTCAAATGCCAATTTTCTAAACTAGGTCCTACCAATAAAACTGATCTTGTGAGCTAATTCCTCAACTTCTTCCACTTGAAAATAATTGATATGGGTGAAATAAAATATAATCATACTATCCATATCATCTAAATTAAGCCCATAAATCAAGAAGGAAAACCTTATTGAGAATAACTCAAGGGGGTAATTCCTAGTGGAGTCACTAATTTGTAGATAAAATTTATCTACCTTTTGTGATGCACGTGCATAGGCCAAGCACAAAATTTTATGAATTCTTGATAATGTAGGTTTTAACCCTGTACAGAAATTATCTGCAAATGAATCTTAAAAACAGAAAATAAACAATAGCAAGAGCATAAAACATAAAACAGATAAACACAGAGATTTTCCCCTGGATCCCAAATCGGGACAACCAGCTTGATTTTTAATTATATTCCTTTCAGTGTTACAACACATATATATACATGTCGAAGCATACATAAACCCCAATCCATTAACCCTGGATTAGAACATAACCGTAGTTCCCTTGACCAGATCTACAAAATACCAGGGGTCGAAAACCATCATGCCCCAAAACCATGTGCAAACCCATGCACAAAACCATGGGTCGGTCTGCCCACTAGAAAATAAGGACCAAAAAATTTTCCCAGGCACTTCCTCAGACCTTGAGAGGGGGGCCTACCACCCCCCATGTGACCTCCCCATACGTTGCGCCCAGCGCAACGTACAGGGGGGGCTATTTCCCCCTTGTTACCCCCTCGTGCGCGACTGGTCGTGGAAAGAATATAACACAAACCCAACATTATCCCACTTGTTGTTTTCTTTCTGCAGGGGGGCAACAGGATAGCTGAGTCATTAGCCCAGCTTTTCAACACCCTTTGTTTCTCTACACCAAGAGAACTTCTGATTTCCCATAGACTTTTTCAATGCATCTGCAACATTCTTCAAAGTGTCCACTTTTACCAGCAACACCCTTTTAGCTTCAACCATATATCTCACAAAGTGATATTGAACATCAACGTGCTTTGTCTTTGAATGATAAATAGGGTTCTTATCCAAGAAAATTGCACTTTCACTATCACAGTCTATCCTTATAGCTTGCTACACCAACCCCATACTTGAACACAATCTCTGCAACCAGACTGCTTCCTTGCTTGCATGAGTGGCTCCCATGTATTCTGCCTCTGTAGTTGAAAGAGCCACTACAGACTGTCTTTTACTCATCCAACTGACTGCACCTCCAAATAGGCTAAACACATACCCACTTGTAGATATTCTTTGGTCTAGATCTCCAGCCCAGTCTGCATCAACAAAACCACGAATGTCCAACACTCTTTCCAATCTTGGTCTTCCCTGGTAGCACAAGCCATAATCACTAGTGCAACGCAAATATCTGAAAACCCGCTTCACTGTTGTCCAATGCTCCTTCCCTGGGTTTGACATAAACTTGCTCAATACTCCCACTGCATGTGTAATGTCTAGTCTAGTACAGACCATTGCATACATCAGGCTACCCACTGCACTTGCATATGGAACACGAGACATATCATCCTCTTCTTCTTGTGTCTTGGGACATTGTTCAGCAGACATATTTGTACCTATAGGAATCAGAACATTCACCAGTTTACTATCCTTCATACTAAGCCTCTGCAATATAGCCTCGACATACTTCCTCTAGTTTAACCAGAGCTTCCTCTTTTCCCAATCTCTCTTAATTTCCATGCCCAAAATATAGTTTGTAGCACCAAGATCCTTCATTTCGAATTTGGAGAATGGTTGGGTCTTCAAATCTTGGACAATTTCTTTGTCATTTCCAATCAACAACATATCATCCACATACAAGACCAAATAACTAACATGGTCACCAATTAATTTAAAATAAACATAGTGATCCTCCTTGCTTCTAGTGAAGCCAAGTCCCTGTATATAGGTATCAAATTTCTGATACCACATCCTTGGTGACTGTTTTAACCCATACAGAGACTTCTTTAACCTTCATACCAGTTATTTCTTCCCCTTCACCATAAAGCCTTTAGGTTGTTTCATGTAGATCTCCTCTTCCCAATCCCCGTGAAGAAATGTTGTCTTCACATGCATCTGTTCTACCTCAAAATCAAATGCAGCAGCAACAGATAAAAGTAATCTAATAGAAGTAACTTTGGCAACAGAAGAAAAAATATCACCAAAATCAATTCCCGGCACCTAGGAATAACCTTTTGCTACCAACCGAGCTTTGTATTTCTCCACCTTGCCTTCTACATTCATCTTCTTCTTAAACACCCATTTTCTCTCAATGGGCTTTCTTCCAACCAACAACTCCACTAGATCCTATGCCTCATTTTTATGGAAGGATGCCATTTCATCAACCATGGCCTCCTTCCATAGTTTTCCATCCTTTGAATCTATTGCCTCCCTGACAGTTCTGGGATAATCATCAGTTATAGTTAAAGAAAAATTTAAACAGAAAGCAGATGGACTATACCTTTCCGGTTGTCTCCTTTCCTGAACTGATCTTCTCATAGCTGGAGTTTGTGGCTCTTCCTCTTATGAGTCTTCTTCTATTGTAGAGTCTGATTCATCCTCCTTTAGCTCAAACTCTATCTTCTTAGGTTCCTTTGGTAGGACTTCATGTTTAACAATATCTTTCACCTCTCTAAACACCACATCTCGGTTGTACACAACCTTCCTTGTTTTCGGGTTCCAAAGCTTGTAACCCTTTAAACCATCCTTATACCCAATAAAGATGCACCTTTCATATTTATTATCCAACTTTCTCCTTTTCTCCTTTACAACATGTACATATGCATCACATCCAAATACCCTCAGATGTGAAAGAGATGGTTTCTTACCAGTCCATACCTCATGTGGAGTCTTATCCTCCAACACTGATGAAGGCGATCTGTTAACTAAGTAACATGCAGTCTCCACTGCCAATGCCCAGAATTCTTGTCCTAACCCGGTACCACTGAGCATGCTTCTTGCCTTTTCCATCAACGTTTTGTTCATTCTTTCTTTAACTCCGTTTTTCTAAGGTCTATATGGAGTAGTCTTCTGTCATGCTATAAAACACTTCTTACAGAAATCTTCAAATTCCTTCTTGCAGAACTCCCCACCATTATCTGTCCTTAGCACCCTTATCTTCATCTCTTTTTGGTTTTCCACCAGAGCCTTAAATTATTTAAATCTGTCAAAGACTTCATATTTCTTCCTCAAGAAATATATCCATGTATTCCTTGAGAAGTCATCTATGAATGAAACATAGTACACAAACTTACCCAGTGATGGAACCGACACAGGTCCAAACAGATCACTGTGTACAAGCTCTAATATCTTGTTCGCCCTCTTAGCACCAGAAGGAAAACTCACCTAATTCTGCTTCCCATACACACAATGTTCACAGAAATCGAAATCCAAATAGCTATTGGACATAACTTCTACCATACCATTTCCATGTGGTATCTGAAGGCCCTTCTTTCTAATATGTCCAAGCCTTTGATGCCATAGCATGGTCTTTTCTCCAGAGACCGCTAGGATTTTCGCTCCACTTTTGGGAACCATAGAACTGTTGCACCCATCAATAACAGTGCTGCCCTAAATCTTGTACAGAGTTCCAATGCAAACTCCCTACATTAATACCAGTGCTCCCCAAACCATCTTACAGGTATCTTTCTCGAACATTATTTTTAAACCTACATCATCCATCTTGCTTACAGAAATCAGATTTTTGGCCAATGCAGGAATGTGTAGAACACCAGGAAGTGTTCTAATCCTTCCACCTTGCATCTTTAGCTTGAATTTTCCACGTCCAATGATTCTGGCCTTCCTATCATCACCTAAGAAGACATCACCGCCATCATATTTCTCATACTCATAGAACCACTCCCTATAGGGAGTGAAGTGAAAGGATGCACCTGAGTCAATGAACCATGACTCATGATATACATGCGTATTTGAAAAAGAAGCCAAATACACATCCCCACCTTCATCCGAGGTGGTTTTTACCTCTGCAGAAGGAGCATCATCAGATCCCTTTCCTTTCTTAGGAGCTTTAGATCTGCAGTCCTTTTTGTAGTGCCCTTCCTTTCCGCATTTCCAGCACACCTTTACAAAATTTCCAGGAGAATTAGATCTCCCTCTAGATTTAGATCTCCCACTCAAAACCTTATTCTTATTTCTATTCTGGGACCTTCCTCGTATAGATAAGGCATCTCCATTCTGAACCTCCATATTTCTTCGTCTCATTTCCTCTGCCAGCAAAGCTAAAACAATGTCATCCAAATTCAAGGTAGTTGTATTGCTACCTATTGCAATAACCAGACTGTCCCACAAATCTGGTAGAGAACACAACAAACTAATGCACTTATCTTCATCTGAGATTTTAATATCAACAGATGATAGCTAACTTACCACAGTATTGAATGCATTCAGATGCTTTGTCACCAAGTCTCCATCCTTCATCCTCATGTTATATATTTTTTTCCATAAGAACAATTTATTCACCAAAGACTTAGATTGGTACAATGTCCCTAGCTTATCCCACAAATTCTTCATCGTAGCTTCCCAAAATACATTCAACAATACTGAATCTGAGACACACAGCCATATTGTACTCTTTTCCTTCTGATCCAGCTTCTTCCAGTCTTCATCTTACATTTGTTGGGAAAAATACTGAGAGGGGGGGGGGGGGGGGTGTGAATCAGTATTTAGTGCAGACAATCAAACTTTTACTATTTCCTTTCTAAAAACCCATACGCTACTTTACTGAAGGAAACTAGCGTATATACGCGGATATCCTTTACAGAACTTGCGTATGTCCAGAGATCTAAATATGTGTTTGAATCTTAACTCAGATCATTGCATTATTCATTCATCAAATATTTCAGAAACATTAAACAGGTGCAGACAAAACAGAATAATCATCACACATATGCAACACACATGAACACTAGGATTTTTTTTAGGTGGAAACCCAATTCGGGAGAAAACCACCGCTGCCGTTGTTTCAGCCTTCAAAATTTATTATTAAGAAAACTTCTTACAATCATGTAGTGGTGCAGACTCAAACCAGCATGCAGGCACCCACCTACAGAAGGCTACAACCTTCTCTCGTTTACCAGCCTCTCCTGGAAGGGAGCTACAACCCCCTGAACTCGTTTACCAGCCTTTCTTGGAAGGGAGCTACGACCCCCTGAACTCGTTTACCAGCCTTTCCTGGAAGGGAGCTACAACCCCCTGACTGAAGGCTTCGACCCTCAGCACCACTGCAGACCACGTTTCATCAATTTTCAAACTAGATCAAACAGCTTCAACACAACCCTTCACTTATCAATAATCATACCTTGCTCATTGCTTCAAACAGAACAGTGAGACCACTGTAACCAGAATATCAGATATAACCCAGACTTCAGAATAGATATGCAGAAACACATTCAACCTTCAGCAACCATTAGATCAGAAATCATACGCGCTTTTATTTAATCAGACCCGCGTATATACGTGCTTTCCAGAAGACGAACCCACGTATACTTCAGTTCATTTTCCAGGGAAAAACCCTAACTGCGCATACACGCTTTTCTTTCCACAGACCCCTGTATAAACGCGCTTTACATGAAACGAACCTGCGTATAGATCTATAAAAGATAAACTTTGCAGTACAGACCAGATCTATAAACTTACCAGATTTCTTCAATCTCTTCAACAGGATTGCGCCAGGTCTTCTTCACTTCTTTTCAGATCATCCTTGACATTCACCATTTCTAGATCTAGAGATCTTGAGCCTTCATCATGTTCATAGGTGCATTATAGATTCAGATATATCAATTAGGAATAGGGTTCAACCATACAGATATACTTCAGAGAGAAGTATTCATCAAAGCCCAGACACATGCACACTTTTTTCACAATGATTTTCTTCTCCTTATATAGGGTTACCCTTCATCAATACCATGAGTCAAAACCACATAACTTCCAATGGTATTCCTGGACGGGATCGCATAGGCGAACCATCATTCAATACAATGGGTCAATATCATGGTAGTTAGCCCTGGTTTTATAAATTTAGAGCGTTTTTTTCCATACGCGACTTGGCACGTTATTTCCCGCGTGCATACGCTACTTCGTCTAGACAAATCTGCGTATGCCTTGAGACATACTCTTTTCATAATGTTCTGGCACATACTGGCATTCCTTCCATCATCAGATTTACATCATTTAATAAGTTCATCAAGTCAAGGACAACGTTTTCAAGAAGGTTGCCATCATCTTCATCAAGTGGGTTGCCATCAAGGACAACACTCTGCATCATATTGCCAACAATCTCCCCCTTTGGACTTGATGGCAACCACGATGGTGTTTGATCACCATAACAGATAGGTACATTAAGCACAACCATTATTCATGATATTCAAACACCATGTCACTCTCCCCCTTTGACATCAAGGGAAAAGGGCGGATCAAAACCAACATAAGGTTTTTTTCCTTCATGTAGACATAAGAGCTCTACAGATCTGATGTGCACTGAAGTTACCATGCTCCCCCTGAAATCATGCTGAATCTTCAAACATATTTTTCAATGAAGTACATGATTATATGACCTTCCTATCACCAAGACTCATACTTACGTCAAAGATCCAACCAAGTGGATTTACATATTTGAACAATTCCTTACATGACTGAATATTACAATTTACATCATGGGTCTCAACATGACCTTTTCATTAAATTACAAGTATGACTTTTCACAACCAAAAACAAAAAGACCTCAAGAAAGAGATCAAGTTTCAGAACCATCATAATGCCAATAATGCATTATTCTCAGCCAGGCTAATGCTCCCCCTGAACCTGTGCACCCTTTCCATATGACCAAAACTCCTCCTTAGCTTGAGTAACCTGAACACCTTCAACAGCCAATCATCAAGGCATCTTCACCCAATATCAGAGAATGAACTAGAAATATAAGAGCTGAAACATAACCAGAGAAGCCATACAACATTAGAGATACCAAACAGCACCATATCTTGTGCTGAAGAATGCTGACCCAGAAACTTTGTCAGCAACCACCCATACGCGGTTTTCTGTGTATGAACTCGCGTATATACGTGACTGTCTTTCAGGGAACCCCCGTATCCAATTTAATCTTCTGAAATTAAGAAGATCTGATCTTCTGAGAGGCAGAGACCATTCCCAGCTTCTGTCTGAGATATTCGAATGGTTCCCTGGGCAGAGGTTTGGTAAATATATCAGCAACTTGTTCTTTGGAGGGAACATATTCCAACTTCACCTTTTGTTCAAGCACTTGTTCACGTAAGAAGTGATACTTGATGGGAATGTGCTTGGTCTTTGAATGCATAACATGATTCTTTGAGATACTGATGGCACTTGTGTTATCACACATAATGGAGATAGGAGAAGTACATTTGATTTGAAAATCTCCCAAGGTTTGCACCATCCAAAGGAGTTGAGTGCAACAAGATGCGGCAGCCACATATTCTGCTTCAGCAGTAGATAAGGCAATAGAACTTTGCTTCTTACTGAACCAAGATACCAACCGAGGCCCCATATAGAATGCACCACCACTTGTGCTTTTTCGATCATCAACATTTCCAGCCCAATCTGCATCAGAGTAAGCATGAAGAGTAAGATCAACATTCTTTGGATACCATAGTCCAAAGTCTTGAGTTCCTTGTAGATATTTGAATATTCTTTTGACAGCCTGAAGATGAGACTCTTTTGGATTGGCTTGGAATCGTCCAACAATCCCAACAACATGCATAATATCTGGTCTAGTCCCAGTGAGATACAGAAGACTTCCTATCATAGATCTATATTCTGGTTGATTCACCATGGGAGAATCATCATGAGAACTGAGATTACATCTGGTTACCATTGGTGTACTTACAGGTTTGCACTCTTCCATCCCATACTTCTTCAGAATTTGCTTAAGGTATTTTGCTTGAGATAAGAATATACCTTCTGTAGTTTGATGCACTTGTAAGCCAAGAAAGAATGTTAGTTCCCCAAGTAAAGACATTTCAGATTCTTGCTGCATGACAGAAGCAAATTTCTGACTCATAGATTCTTCATTACTTCGAAAAATGATATCATCAACATATACAACCACAATCAATAGTTTATCATTTTCAATTTTTGTGTATAAGTTACTGTCAGCAGACCCCTTTGAAAATCCTTGTTGATGAAGATATTTGTCAAGACGATAATACCATGCCCTTGGAGCTTGTTTGAGACCATATAGAGCCTTTTTAAGCCTACAAACAAGATTTTCATCATTTCCCAAAATGAATTCTTCTGGTTGTTCTATATAAACTTCTTCTTCTAGATCACCATTGAGGAAAGTAGATTTGACATCCATTTGATAAACTTTTATTTGTTGAAAACTTGAAAAAGCAAGAAACATTTGTATGGCTTCAAGTCTAGCTACAAGAGCAAAAGTTTCTTCAAAGCCTATACCTTCTTGTTGAGTATACCCTTTGCAAACCAGTCTAGCTTTGTTTCTTATAATGTCCCCATTCTCATTTAGCTTGTTCTTGAATATCCATTTGGTTCCAATGACATTTTTATCATGTGGTCTTGGTACCAATTCCCAAGTGTGGTTCTTTTCAATTTGATCAAGTTCTTCATTCATGGCCTGAATCCAACATTCATCTTTGCTAGCTTGATTGACATTGTGTGGTTCAATCGTGGATAGAAATGCCAAATAGATAGGAGATCCCACAAAAGTCCTCCTTGTTTGTACACCTGATTCCTTGTCTCCCAAAATTTGAGATTCAGGATGATTCTTTTGAACATATCTGGATGGAGCCTTTCCAGATAAATCATCTTCAGGTTCTTCATTGGATCCACTGTCTATATCATTTCTATTTGATGTAGAAGGACAAAAGTCACCATCATCTTCTTCTGTTGTTTTTCTTTCTTCTTTAGGGACTGCATGAGACTCATCAATAAAAACATCAATACATTCAACAATCTTTCGAAGCCTTTTATTGTAACATTTGTATGCCCTGTTTGTAGATGAGTAACCAAGAAGTATTCCTTCATCTGATCTAGGTTCAAACTTGCCAAGCTTTTCATCATTATTTTTGATAAAGAATTTACTTCCAAAAACTCTAAAATGTTTCACAAAGGGAGAATTACCATACCGGAGTTCATATGGAGTTTTGTCACTATTTACCCGAACATGTGCCTTGTTAAGAATATTTGCTGCTGTGTGAGCTGCTTCTCCCCAAAAAATATCAGATGTTCCGGAATCATCAAGCATAGCTCTAGCCATTTGTTGAATTGTTCTATTCATTCTTTCTGCTACGCCATTTTGTTGTGGAGTGCCTGCTACAGAAAACTGTCTTTTTATGCCATGTTGTTCACAAAATTCAAAAAATTCATTCGATGTATATTCTCCTCCTCAATTAGATCTAAGACACTTGATTTTTAGATCTAATTCATTTTCAACCAGCGCTTTGAAAATCTGAAATTTTTCAAATGCTTCATCTTTGTGTTTGATCAACCCAATCCAACACATTCTAGAAAAATCATCAATGAATAAGATATAGTATTCTTCACCACGTGGTGAATTTTTCCTCATAGGTCCACATATGTCAGTATGAATGAGTTCAAGAGGCTTACTTGACGATCCTTCCTTGGCATTGAATTGCACTTTGGTTTGCTTACCGAATTGACAGGATTTGCATATGATACTTTAAGGTAGAGAAATATTGGGAAGACCACGAACAACATTAAGTCTGCTAGATTTGTTGATTTGAGAGAAGCTTAGATGCCCCAACCTTCTATGCCAGAGCCAGTTTTCTGAAGATTTACTCAAGTAACATTGTTCTTTGCAATTCTTCAATACATACAGATTGCTTGGAGTTCTTTTTCCTTTTATAATTGTTTTACCTGTATCAAGATCACCCACCACACATTCTTTTGAACTAAAGACAACTTTAGTTCCTTGATCACACATTTGACTTACACTTAACAGGCTATGCTTTAATCCATCCACATACATGACATCATTAGCCTTCACCTTTTCTTTTAGAAACACAGACCCTTTTCCTTTAATTACAACAGGAGTATCATTTCCAAAAGTAACTTTCTTTTCCTTTTCTAGAGCACTATATGCACGAAGTTTGTGTTTATCACCTGTCATGTGTCTTGAGCATCCGCTATCAATGTACCATTGATTTTCTTCACCTTCCACAAATAATGCTATGCCACAATTTTCAACCTGTGGTTCCTTCTTTTTCTATATTTTGGATTTTGAGGGAAGATGCTCTCTTGGCTACATTTTTCTCCTGCACTCAAAATCTTCATGGCCAAAGTTATTGCAATAAGCACATTCTACTTCATTTAGAAGAGGAGAAAAGTTGTTATAGGTATTCTTATTTGTTTCAACATCAATCCTTTTCTTTCTTGCTTCTCTTGTCATGATGGTTTTATATGCAACACATTGAGCAGCTTTATGACCAAATTGTGACATGAGAAACATTGTCCATTAAAGAAGAAATTTCCGTGATCATGAAATCTTCTATTTGAATTTACCTGTTGATTGGTGCCTTTTTGAAAGACAGTCATGTTAGTGTTCCTTGCATTAGGATGATCATGCTTTACCTGTAAAGATTCTTTATTCCCTGGCTGAGTGGCCGAATTTTGTAAACCAGTTGTAGTTGCTTTTAGATAATTTGGTGCTGAAGCTTGAGAGGACTCTCCAGTGTATCCAAGACCTGTCTTTATAAGAGGAGAACGTTGAACCTTGATAATCTCATCTAAGGTTTCAGATCCTTTAGCAAATCTAAAATTCAGAGTCTTTACTTTCTCAAATTCTTTTCTTACACTTACCACTTCACATTCTAATTTCTCATTGTGTTTCTTTGCTTCTTCAACCTGCTTTTCCAGAGTCTCGATGGTTATTTTCCTTTCTTCTAAGAGAATTTTATATTCTTCTAAGCGTCTTTTGAGTTGGTTGTTCTCTTCAAGAAAATCATTGTCCTCTAGAGCATCCACGAAAGTATCATTTTCTTCTTTAGATTCAAATGCCATGAGAAGTCTAAGATCTTGTTCACATTCTTCCTCACTATCAGATACTCCATCACTGTCATCATGAGTATAGTAACTTCTTCTAGTGCTAGACCGGTTCTTATTTCTAGCTACTTCCTTTCCTTTTGCAGGTGTTTCTTTGTAAGGACACTTAGCAGCATAATGACCAACTCTTCCACAATTAAAACATTTGAAAGGAAGCTTACCTCTAAACCGTCTTGTACCAAGTTGAAGTTTCTTTACAAAATTCGCCTCATCTTCTTCCGAAATATATCCTGATCCTTCTGCTTCTTGTACTTCTTTCCCTTTTGTAGAAGCTCTAAAAACAACTTCTTTGACTTTAGATGGTCCTCCTCTTCTCATTTCATATGCAGTCAGTATGCCATGAAGTTGCACCACAGTAAGATTTTGAAGATCCTGTTTTTCTTCAAGAGCAGATACTTTTGACTCAAATTTTGCTGTTAGCGATCTCAAAATTTTCTCAACCAAAGTAGTTTCAGTTATTGTTTCTCCTAGATTTTTCATACGATTAACAACATCATCAAGACGTAAAAAGAAACTGGAAATACTCTCATCACTATGCATTTTTAAATTTTCATATTCAATTCTGAGAGTTTGGAGTTTTTCACTTTTTACCTATGCATCGCCTTCATAAATTAGAATGATTTTGTCCCATATTTCCTTTGCTGTATTCAGCTGCATGACTTTGACAAATTCTGATTCAGTTAGACTTCCTGTTATAGCATTGACCGCTTTTGCATTTGATTCATAATTCTTCCTTTCATTTGGATCTGTTGGTGTAGCAGCTGGATATTGATATCCTTGTTCAACAATGGCCCATACATCAGCTCCCATAGACTGAAGATAGGATCTCATCCTCATTTTCCAGAAGATTAAATTGCTTCCGTTGAAGAGCGGGGGCTTGATAGATGTTGTTCCCTCATGATTGCTCATCTTGCTTGATCTTCCTTCTAGCGGCTAAGCTTTTTCAGAAGGACCTGCTCTGATACCAATTGTTGGGAAATATACTGAGAGGGGGGGGAGTGAATCAGTATATTGTGCAGACAATCAAATTTTTAATTTTTCCTTTCTAAAAACCCATACGCTACTTTACTGAAGGAAACTAGCGTATATACGTGGATATCCTTTACAGAATTCGCGTATGTCCAGAGATCTAATTATGTGTTTTGAATCTTAAATCAGATCATTGCATTATTCATTCATCAGATATTTCAGAAATAGTAAACAGGTGCAGACAGAATAGAATAATCATCACACATATGCAACACACATGAACACCAGGATTTTTAGGTGGAAACCCAATTCGGGAGAAAACCACCGCTGCCGTTGTTTCAGCCTTCAAAATTTATTATTAAGAAAACTTCTTACAATCATGTACTGATGCAGACTCAAACCAGCACGCAGGCACCCACTTGCAGAAGGCTACAACCTTCTCTCGTGTACTAGCCTCTCTTGGAAGGGAGCTACGACCCCCTGAACTCGTTTACCAGCCTTTCCTGGAAGGGAGCTACGACCCCCTGAACTCGTTTACCAGCCTTTCCTGGAAGGGAGCTACAACCCCCTGACTGAAGGCTTCGACCCTCAGCACCACTGCAGACCACGTTTCATCAATTTTCAAACTGGATCAAACAGCTTCAACACAACCCTTCACTTATCAACAATCATACCTTGCTCATTGCTTCAAACAGAACAGTTAGACCACTGTAACCAGAATATCAGATATAACCCAGACTTCAGAATAGATATGCAGAAACACATTCAACCTTCAGCAACCATTAGATTAGAAATCATACGCGCTTTTATTTAATCAGACCCGTGTATATACGCGTTTTCCAGAAGACGAACCCGTGTATACTTCAGTGCATTTTCCAGGGAAAAACCCTAACTGCGCATACGCGCTTTTCTTTCCACAGACCCACGTATACACGCGCTTTACATGAAACGAACCTACGTATAGATCTATAAAAGATAAACTTTGCAGTACAGACCAGATCTATAAACTTACCAGATTTCTTCAATCTCTTCAACAGGATTGCGCTAGGACTTCTTCACTTCTTTTCAGATCATCCTTGACATTCACCATTTCTAGATCTAGAGATCTTGAGCCTTCATCATGTTCATAGGTGCATTATAGATTCAGATCTATCAATTAGGAACAGGGTTCAACCATACAGATATACTTCAGAGAGAAGTATTCATCAAAGCCCAGACACATGCACACTTTTTGCACAATGATTTTCTTCTCCTTATATAGGGTTACCCTTCATCAATACCATGAGTCAAAACCACATAACTTCCAGTGGTATTCCTGGACGGGATCACATAGGCGAACCATCATTCAATACAATGGGTCAATACCATGGTAGTTAGCCCTGGTTTTATAAATTTAGAGCGCTTATTCCCATACGCGACTTGGCACGCTATTTCATGCGTGCATACGCTACTTCGTCTAGACAAATCCACGTATGCCTTGAGACATACTCTTTTCATCATGTTCTGGCACATACTGACATTCCTTCCATCATCAGATTTACATCATTTAACAAGTTCATCACGTCAAGAACAAGGACAACACTCTGCATCATATTGCCAACACTCTGCATCAAGGACAACACTCTGCATCATATTGCCAACACCCTTGACTAGATTTACAAAAATATCATGGAAAAACCATCATGCATAAAAACATGTGGAAAACGACTTCTTGATAGGGGCTTCTGATATAATTGAAGCCTCTTCCCATTTTTCATCAATGAGGTTCTTTCCTCATCAATGGTATGAAGCTTGATGGACCCATTTTGATGTATAGTGTAAATCTCATACAATTCAAGCCAATAGGTACACAATTTTCCTTTAAATCTCTTGAATCTTGAGTCGAAAAATAAGGCCCAATTTTCCAAATTTGAATATCTTCTTATTTATGAATTTGTCATGCCACCGAGCTCTTTGTTGCTAAACAATGGATTTCTATTGTAGAGAAGCTTGGTCAAGTTCATCTAGATTATTAATTCCTAAAAGTCTTTATTCCTAAAAATCTTTGTTTTTTTTAACATTTTGTTTCCCCAACTACCTAGGTTCAATCCCCATAAACATTTTGTAACAATAAGTTGGTGATATTTATGAATAGTGGTACCGAATTAGATTTATAGAAATCACTCATGCTCCATAAATTTGTATTTTTATTAATATAGTTAACCAAAAAAAAAATTGTCGTAATCCCTTCACATGCTAATAATTTGGAAATGGGATAAAATTCTTTATTTTACAATAAGATTCAAGACATTTTTGTGAATTAATCCGTTGTCCGAACAATTCATTCTTGGAATGTTTTTGTAAATAAATTGTAATTTGCACACAACATTTTGCTATAGACTTTGAACGGTAGAAAAATCCATTTGGACGTATCACCATATGCCATAAATCATTACAAATAATTAACCTCTAATATTACAATCAACCAACCTCTAATAAAATAATTTCAATCACGTGACGGGCCCGTTTAGTGGGATTTCAATCACGTGACGGGCCCGTTTATCCCACTACCAGAGCTGGTGGTTGTGGATCCTCCCAGGTTACACTCAATATTTTTCACAAATGTTGGTTGTGTTGGATTTGTTTATTTTTCTTTTCGAACTCAAATATTTTTAGCATTATGAGTTCGTGTACGGTTAATTTTTTTGACATAATATGTTTTTTTTTCCTACTTGTTTTGTTCACGTGGCAGTCTTGATTTTTTCTAATACCCAATTTTTTATCATGCATATTTATGTCTTATTTGCACAACCATCTTTTATTTTGTTTTTTTTTACAACCAATTGGAACATCTATGTGATTATCCATATTTTCAACCTTCTTTAGGTCACTGAGAAAATGAATGATCGTTGAAGCACACACCAACCTCTGCGAAAAGTATATCATATGGAACAATTGACTTGACTTTGAGGCTACTTGTGATTAGATTTTTTTGGATTCCTTTTATTTGCGGCTATTTGTGACTTGACATATTAATCCCCATACCTCACAACCATAAAGGATAAGTGGCACCACTAATAAACTAAAAGGTTTTCTTAGTCTTCCAATCCCATAATTCTGCTTGAAAAGATTAAATGATACCACTAATAAACCAAAAAAATTTCTTAGTTTTCCAATCCCATAATTATGCTTGAAGATATTAAATAACACCACTAATAAACCAAAAAAATTTCTTAGTCTTTCAATCCCATAATTCTACTTAAGAAAATAAAAAACTTTCCACCCTCTTTAATTCTCGATCTACATATATGACAACTAAACTAATAGAACTCAATCCCTAAATATTTTTACTCATCTACCACCTCCACACATTAGTAACAAGTTTTTTCTTTCTTTTGAGAGAGAAAATCACAAAGCACACATGACCAGAGAAAGGCGGAATGGTTCTCTTTCCGTCATTGTAAACCGATAGTAGGTTCGGGTCTTCGGAATCCTCGGGGTTGACTTGGTGCCGCCCTCCCATGACCCGAATCCAACAGGCTTGACTTTTTTTTTAGAAATCCAAATTCAGAGCTCTCTTTCCAAGGTTTGGTCGTCACAACGGGTTAATGATTGAATGATACCTGCCTTCTCTTTTTGGCCATTAATGCGGGCTTTTTGACCTCTCTCGGCTTTGGGACGGGTGTGTTACATTGTAGGTATCTGCCCTCGAACACACTGATGATAGGGTTTTGTAGTTTTAGAAAGGGTCCAAATCTTTCAATCATTTAATAGTTTGTAAAATAACTTAGCAAGCTATAAAGTTTTATTTAAAGTTGTTAAAAAACTTTAAATATACTATTTGCGTTTTGTTTTAGTTACAACCTTCGGATTTGATTTTGAATCTAGTTGAAATGACTACAAGTCCAACCAATTTACCATCATTCATATATATAATTTAAAATAAATTTTTATTATACTTATATTTTTTTTACAGATTTTTAAATTAACGATTTCACTATGTGGATATGTTACGTTTCAGTAAAACATTTTTTATTAAACATTAATCTTGTATTCAGCATTAAAAAATATAGAGTGGGTTTCCTATCGAGGACAAAGCATCAATAATAACAGATTTAATTTCTCTAAAAATTTATATTTATGAAAAAAAACTTGTTATATCAATTTAAAACAAATTATTTTTAGTTCAGTTAAAACAAGTTTGATTCTTTTATATGAATAAATAATTGAACGTTAAATGATCAAGAAGTTTAATTCTTTTATATAAATAAATAGATGATCTTTTATATAAATTAATATACATGAACATTGAGTTATATTTTATTTAAAAAATAAATGTATATATAAATTTAAAGTAAATTACTTTCGGATAAGTAAAAATTAGTTTTATTTCTTTTTATTAATTAATTATTGAATATTAATAAGAGTAAAAAAAAATACCATGTGAATTGTTAATATGCAAAAGAGCGGCGCTGCTAGGGTTTGACAGAGACTTGTCAAAGTTTTGCAAGATCTGACGCACATTATCCTCGACTTGGTGGCCCGGAGTTGTAGTTGATGCCTCCCAAAAGTCATGAAAAACCTGAATTTTGTAATCCCTAACAGGGGACTGCAGAAATCGCGCCAATACATGAAATATCATGCCTTGATCCATAAGTTTATGGGAATCTAGCCAAGGGAACAAGAGATTGTCCAATGGATCCAAACTAAATGGAATTGCAAAGGACTAGTGGAGCTGTGACCATAGGCAAAGGGATTTTTCATGGTAATCTTTGTAGATATGGAAGACATGAAAAGAATCTTTGAGAAAATGCCTTATTTCATGAACAACACTAGGCTATTCATCTGATACTAGGAGGAATGCTATAACCCAAACAAGGAATAATTCCAAGTGGCCCTGGTTTGGGTTTGGTTATTCTCTCTCCCGGAGAAATTTTGGGAACTAGACATTCTTGAAGGGATTAGGAATGCCATAGGTAACTTTGTCAACATCTAAAATCACTAAGCAGAGAAGGAATTCAGGTCTCCCCAAGCTCCATTAACTACATATTTCCCCAACCAATTCATGAGACCTTAAAAACATAAAAGGAAAGAACAACAAGAAAGCAAGAAGAAAATCCATGAGAAACCAATACAAATATGACACCACAAATAGAGTGGTATGTCCATGCACCATATTCTCTGGTATTCATGTGATTGAGTCTTTTTATGTGCTATCACATAACCCAGTTGTTATTTATATAAAAATTCAACAATTACATTGCCATGCTAGTACCAAACATGTTTCCCTACAACTATTCACACACGTCAGGCACATGTCCCAAAGATCAAGACATCATATCTATTGATTTGAATTCAACCTTTACCAAGACTAACAGTCATGTCATAATCAACTCACATACATTAATCATAATACAATAGATATCACTCACTTGCACACAAGTGCATATCAATTATCTCAACGCATATTGTGTTAGTACAACTGTCTTAAAAACAAATTCATTCATTCATGCAATCTTATATAAACATACTCATGTCATGCAATTAATCAAACATCTAAACAACCTATAAACATACCATGTTAGCTAAACCAAATAGATGACGTAATCAAACTCATACCTCAATTTATCTCAAGGGAGGCTATCACATCCAAACAAGTCAATCCATATTAGTATGACATAATATCACAAGTATATAAACTCACACCTAAATATTTTAAGAATAACCATACGCACAAGAAAATCCAGACTAGCATGATACATATAACATCAATATCTTAGCTGTAATGAACATACTCATCATGCATATGACCACAATGCATGTAACAAGTTAACTAACATGCATGACTAACCGAAACGCGTGCATATGACTGCATTGATTAACTAACATCAATCATGCATGTAACCACAACAACAATAGAATGAAAGGCATGTACATCACGATAATTCTTATAACAATCATTAACTAACATACCTGCATGCGTAAGAATACAAACCTACATGCGTAAGAATACAAACCTACATGATGATCTATTTTTACTCTAAGGTCCATTGTTGCAACCTCGCTCTAATGATCAACATCTCTCGCTCCATCTCAACCAACATATCAACATTATAATGGCACAAACTGCATAATGATCATCACGATGCATGTCTGACCTACTATGCATGCATAAACATATACATTCAGCCCATCTAGTCCAAGTGTTTGAACTTGGAAGCTTTGGTATCAATCTCTAACCCCACCACCCACATTTACCTAGATTCATCAACCTGTCAATGTAAACATGAGACGAAGAGGTATTATGACCTGACCCGACCTCCTAGATCCAATTACGGAAGCGGGGTCAACTACTAACAACAAACTAACAACTCAAAAAATCCCACATGGGCTACATGTCACTTAGAGTCTAAACAACCATCCTAGGTGGCCAAACCATGAGTTGGACCACTTCATCTCTGCACTAAACCCACAACTACATGCACAAAACTGCATCCATGCTGTTGCATCCAAAATTCTCCACTTCAGAGGTTGCGGTCCTGGATTCTGAGCCACCATTTCAAGCTACTCTCTAGAACACTACCTATAACTCAGTGAGACTATCGAGGATAATAAATAATATAATGACAAAGCCATTCAATCACACTTGAAGCAAAAAATTTACCTAATTGGACCTCACCATGACATTCATTTGGTAAAACACATGAAAAACATGTAAGCTATAGGTCACGAATTGATATATGATCACATGAGTCTGAAACTTATCTAAGAATCACCAAGAAGGTCCAATGTCCTCTCATAATAGTTGCAATAACACTTGTTATTCATGCATTCATCAACCATTCATATATTAATCAAAATATCAAGAGCCATAGACAAGATACATCTTATAACCAACATATAATGAGAAAATATCCAACATAGAGATCATGGCAACCCAACCATAATATTGCCAACATAATCGCTATAAATATACATGAATCACAATAGAAGAATAAATCTTATTAACATGTGAAAATACCAACCAATTTAGGGACTTCCACGTACCATCTGACCATAGATTAAGCTTAACCAAACCTTTCTTTCAATCAATGACCCCCACGCCATATCCCAAGTATGAATGTGACATCTCATGGACTAAACTAAGAAAAACCAAACCAAGGCTTTCAAAGGCAAAACCACCTCAACCCTCAACCAGTGATTCCACCTCACGGTCGGACATCACTAACACCAACCAGATCGGTCTATACCCAAGTTTTCCATGGCTCGAGAGCTTTTTTTCCAACCATGACTACAGGAACTGATAACTCAACCAACGACCTTCTAGGGCTCCAGAGAATTTTTTCCAACCTGGCTCCAGTGACTAGTAACTCAACCCATGAAGGGCTCCTGATCGTTTGTCCCAACCTAGGATCCAAGACTAGTAACTCAACCCAAACTATTCCAGGGCTTCCATAGCATTTGTCCCAACCAATGGCTCTAGGAACTAGTAACTCAACCCACACCCTTCCATGGATCCAAAGTGTTTTTCCAACTTGGCTCCAAGGACTAGTAACTCAACCCATGAAGGGCTCCAAATCATTTCTCCCAACATGGGCTTCAAGACTAGTAGCTCAACCCAAGCTATTCCAGGGCTTCCATAGCATCTGTCTCAACCAATGGATCTAGGAACTAGTAACTCAACCAACAGCCATAAGGAACATGAGCACCAATTAGAAAAAAAACATGTGGAAAACCCCACAACACCATGGTTATCCAGGAAATGGAAAGGTAATGCTAAAACCACTCTCAATCCAAGAAACCCTCCATGTTGAAATTAGCAACAAGAAGGGCTTCTAAATTAATTTTCCCTTAATTAAATTAGAAGGAATTTGTAATTCCACATCACATGGAAGCTTGTACGAGTTAATTGAGTCATATTGACTTAGTTAACTCAGTCAATTCGAATTGGGGGTCAAACTAGAGACATGCAAATTTCACGTTTCACGGGGTCGAGTTGTAGTTTATTTAGAGTTGTAATTTCTTAACTTGGTTATTTAAGTTAAAATTAGTTTAACTAGTTCTAACTGATAGATGAGCTAGTTAAAGGTCTAGTGATTTAAATCTGATTTAATTCACATGCAGTGGTCAATAATATGACTGATAATTCGATATAAATAGTTGTTACATGTCAGTTATAAGGAAGGCCCATTTGATATTGGAGTTAAAGCGAAGATAACTATTAGTTGTATAATTAGAAAATTGTATAGGTCACACATGAGGTCAGCATGACGCCTTGGATGAATTGTGCAATCAATTCTTAGGAATTTCCTCATTTATAAGGGCTCAATTGCTCCAGGAATGTGTAAGAAGGGCTAAGCGACCCATAGGTAGGAAATTGGTGAAGTATCAGACCATCCTTGTTGGGATCAGAGTGAGACAGTCACAGATAGTGTAGAGATTTCTCAAGGAGGGAAATCACATTGTATTGTTTCATATACTTTACTTAATGCAATATAAAGATAGCAAGGTTTTTAGTTAAGGCTTTCCCCAGATACATCTTT
Organism: Pinus albicaulis; assembly: GCA_034641835.2. Lineage (NCBI taxonomy): Eukaryota > Viridiplantae > Streptophyta > Pinopsida > Pinales > Pinaceae > Pinus > Pinus albicaulis. The sequence goes on from CM076584.1 coordinate 1,093,533,451, forward strand.
GTGTTGGAAGATTGAAATTCTTTCTCTTTCTTGTTCATGTGATTGTGTGATCGTATTTGGTTTCCGCAAATTTTTAAAATAGATTCAAGTATTTTGTTTTAGCATATTACAAGACGAGTTGAATCTATGTGAATTTTCTACATGGTATTAGAGCAAGAATCACTATAGAAGAGAAGAATTGGAGTTTGTTTTTTTAATAGGTGAATCAAATTTGCATATTTATTCTTCAGGACTAGCAGAAGATGAGGATGTCTTTCTATGGATTGAGACTTGAATATTACCTTGAGGGTAATTTGAATTACATAGTATGGAACGATAATATGGAGGAAGTGTTGTGGGAAAATGGATTAAATTCATAGACAATGATATTCCCTAGCCCACAACAGTAGATGCCCAAATTCTTGATGCATGGAAGAAGAATGTAGCATGTTGGGTCTCATAAATTTCCTTAGAAACACATCCACTTTCACCATCATGTCCATTATATCAGTCCATTTCACCTCCATTTCACTACTATTTTACTACATTCATCTCACCTTGATCATCATTTGGGTTACCCTTGTGTTTTCCAAACATTATTAATTTCTAGTGTTTTTAAGTGAATTTGTGATCAAAATTTAAAAAATAGTATGCATATTCTTATACCTTAAAGTGGAAAGAGTTTTGTGACATGTGTAGGTTGATTGGAAGCTTCCAAGGCCCTCTTATATGGATCCCAAAGATCAAATTCGAATTTATCTTCATGATATGAAGGAGATTTGAAGGAGGGATATGTGGCCTATGATTAGCAAATTGGTTGAGAATATTATGGATCAAAGGAGAAGAAGAAGGATCCTCATTAATGAGGAGGTTTCTTAGGAATTTGTATAAACAGAAGAGCCTTCTCCTTTCAAAGGCATGCGTAAAGTTGGAGAGATACTCAGGTGTGAAGTTAAGATTACTTATGTTTTGAATAAAATTCAGATTTGGCACCATGCTCATGAGTGATGTTAACCTTGTTTTGGTAATGCTTGCATTGTGAGCCTCTTGACTTGCCATCTCTCATGATTTTGTATTGGCCACCTAAAATTTGTGAGATTTATTTGCATTCATAGATTAAGATTTGTTTGCTTTCATAGATTAAGATTGATGTTCTTTCATAAATTAAGACTGATTTACTTTCACAAATTAAGATTTATTTGCTTTCATAGATTAAGATTTATTGCTTTCTTAGATTAAATTTCGTATTAGTTGTGTAATCTTGTGCTCGCTAAGTCCTCTCAAGAGGGTGGCAACTGTCATTCTCCAATTGCATCAAATTTGAGTATTCGATCATACAACAGTCATAGTGTAATTTTATTATTTTCTTTCATGAATTATTTCCTAGATTAAATTTCCAATTAGCTGTGTAATTTTGTGCTCGCTAAGTCCTCGCAAGAGGGTGACAACTGTCGTTCTCCAATCAGATCAGATTTGGGCATTCGGTCATACAGCAATCATAGATTAGAATTCAATTATGAAAGTAGATCAAACTTTAATTCCTGAAGGTAGAATAGATTTTCAAGTTAATATAGGAATGGTGTGATTAGACTAATTTTTAGTTTTCATAAATTGATCCCTAACATATATTGTGAACGTATGTCTCACAAATCCTACATATCCTGGATTGATAATTTATGTTAGTAATCTAATACAAATTATTTTTCTCAACATTTTGGCCTCGTTGTCGAGGAGGCATACATAGGGATTAGTGTTAGCTTAGAATGTCATTTCATTTGTTAGCTTAGTTTCAATTCCATTGCAATTTCAGTTTTTCATTATTAGATTAATTTTTCATTTTACTAACAATTTCATTTTTTTTGCAATTTTTCAAATTAAGCTTTTGTGCAATTTTATTTTTATTTTATTTTATTTTATTTTCAAGTTTATTTACATTTCCATATAGAAAATATAGAAATAAAATCAAAACCCCCTATGCACTAAAAAATAAAAAACAAAAACACAATAAAAATCCAATTGCAACAACAAATTTTCATGATCATATTCAGGAATTTACGAAGATTTATTTTTTTGGACATGAGTTTACTCATGATATTGTTGCATAAATGGATACATTGAAAAGTTTCTTATACTTAAGTGAATGTTCCATTTCTTTAGAAGAATAGGACTAACAAATAAAAATAAGTTTTTGTAATTTTTAGGAGAAATTTGCAATTTTTAGGTGTACTTAGAGCCCCACACACACACACAAATATATATATATATATATCTTGACTATGCTTTCCTCCTGCGCTTTGTGTGATTTGGAGGATCAAAAAAATGATTTTTATATTAGTAAATAAAAATAAATTTGATAAAACTTATATTTAGCTACATAATTCATGCAATTCTCGAGCTAACTTTTATTTTCATCATTTGATTTGATTTTTCAGTAAAATTTTATATATATATATATATATATATATATATATATATATATATATATATATATATATATATATATATATATAGATATTCAAATTCCATTTTTAATAAATTCTTTTTAAGAAAGAGAATTAAATTAAAAAAACATATAATTTTTTTTTTTGTTTATAATCAAATTCCATTTTTTTTATTAATAAATTCTTTTTTTTTTAATAAAGGAATTTAAAAAAATAAAAATAATAATAATTTTGATAAATTGTTTTGTTTAAATTAAAATATATATGTATATATTTTTAATTTTTTAAAAATGTAACGTATATAATTTTTTTAACAAAAACAAATAAATTGTTTTTAAAAGCAAACCATAAAAAATATAATAATTTTTTTTCAAAACAAATCAAAACAGCCAACGTAAATGGCCTTTGAACATTAATCAAAATTCCATGTAAAACCACCGAGTTTTTGTTTGTGGTGTTTGTAAAAACGTATACCTCTCTTACCATCATCTAAGAGGTGAAATTCCTGCTAGTCCTTGCCCAAATCTCTGCAAATCCATAATGATTGCTTTGCCTAAGTGAAAGGTTTGGACATCAAATTCAATTCATAAGCATGACAATGTTTTGTCCGCGGATTCTCATTTGTTTGTTGTTGTTTCATTTGAAGGTAAGCCTCCTGCTGTTAGGACCCAATGCTCTCATAAGGAATGGTGGGGGAACCATTTAAAAGAACCTATTTGAGCTCAGAAGAAATTGATTTTATTGCCGGTTCAACGTTGCCAGAAAATGCATCAGTTTTGGCACATCGTTTTTAAACGCATTTTCTGAACAAATGGAAGCGAATCTGAAAAAACAGAAACATGGTTTTTTCTCAGAACGAGGTGAATTAAATAATAAAAAATGGTTTCTTAAATTTAGCAACCATTTGAGAGAAATCTATGGTTATTTGAAGCCTTAGTTTGTATGGTGTGTGAGGAAAAACAATTTTAATGCTCAGAGAATTGTTTCAATATGGCACGTTGAAGGAGGAAGAATTCAAATAAAAAAAATTTCTGTTGTTGCATTCAATCCACATGACACGTGATTTTTCCAAATCGAAGAATCCAAATTGATTCAATACTCTGTTTCTTTCACCCTCTGCGTAGTTTGTTGATATCGACTCTGTCAATTGCGTGATGAAATTGCATTGTTAATAGTATTCCTAAATTTGAGGTAATTGGTTGGCAATATGTGCACTGAGGATGCCACATGAAATTTTTTGCACATGTGTAAAGTGGCAGGCTTTCTAGATATTCCAATTGTTGAGGGCATCCCAAAACCTTTAAAAAGAGGATCCAAAATGTATCATATGTCGATATTTTCTACATCTTTCCACTGTTGTGTGCAGCTATCGACTGCTTTTGTATGTCTACAACCTACATAATGGCTTTGTGAATGTAATCCAGATCAACACTGTCTTCTGTATTGTTATACCATGGTAGATCTAGAGGACTTGCTTTGTATGGAAGATGATTTTTTTGTAAAACAAGATAACTTAGTGAAGGATAGGAGAGTCCAAAGCAGAACGTCATGGAGGTTTCAATTGTGGATTGAATTGTGCAGAAGCCGTGAACTTTGCTCCTGCAAGTTATTCTCAGAACACAGTTTTCATTAAATTATTCCATGTTGTCCAAAATGGATGGACCTGCAATTGTTACTCTTGGAAATGACACCAAGATGTTGCGCCAAATAAGTTCTCTTCCACATTGGTAAAAATTTGTGAGTAGTCGTTGGGATGTTGTGTAAAGGAAATTGAATCCATTATTTTCAGTCCTATTTCAAAATTGATTTTCTTTTGATTTTAGAGAATGAAGTTGTTATGGTACTTGGAAGATTTTTGATAAATTAATTGTTTCATGCTTAGAGATTTTTGCTAATGAATTCTTTGTTGCATGAGTGTTAATATTTTTTAGTCTTGCAGGAAAAAAAACAGAGAAGACCATGGAGTTAATTAAGGAAATTATCTTTTTTTTTTTAATGCAGTAATCTATATATATATATATATATATATATATATATATATATATATATATATATATATATATATGCATAAAAAAATTAATTAAAAATAAATAAATAAAGAGTTATTGCATCAATAAATAAGTAGGAATTTGCTCATTTTTCTCGGAGGAATTGACTAATTCAAATATTGGAATTATCATAAAAAATGCATAGTTGTGTATACTTAATTTTATGTTCAAGATTTTTAGCTACAGAAACTACACAATTCTACAGTTGTTGTGCAATTCTACAGCTAAACATCAATTCTGGAGCTGAGAAACTTCACTATTTCACTCAAATTTCAAATTAGCCTAACTTTCTCATATGACATCGGATTTTGGAAATTCAAGCATTGTTTGAAAGAACTCAACGAGATCTACACAATGAGAAAGCTATCATCAGAGTTTAAAAAAATAAATAATAAAAAAAAATTGCTAAAAATACACAACGGGTAACTTGAGGCACTAGTTTTTACACAGGTATAAATTCTTTTGGTTTTACTTTGTGAACTTATGTTATCAGTACCAATTCCCAGTTTTTCGTGTAAATTTCATAACCAGAGAGATTTATCAGCTCTCTCTTTTGATAGCATTACATTCCATTGTAGAAGAAGTACTGGTTTTATTTTGCAGGTTACAAGAGGAAGGACAAATGACTACAAGTGAATAGTGTCTCTCTCAGAGACCACATTTATTTTACAAGAAGATAATCAACAACAAAGAAGAAACATCAATGTATGAGAAAATGCTAACACAAATCAGATCTAGCACTTGCAAACCTTTCAGATGCCATTGTCTCCATTACATCCATGCTTCATAATAAAACATTCACCTCATTTCCCTTCATATTTTCCATTCACTTTCACTATCCATTCACATTCGTTCACTTCCATCCACCCCTAATCCATCAATAAAATTAGTTATCTTACTTACATGTTGATTCCTCTTTTTCCTTTTCCATTAATAAATCCTGCTTCAATCACAAATATTTTACCTATGATCATCAAATTATTGTTTCTTACTCATGTTATATGATGGAGGATCCATTAAGGCCTCCCTTCTAGTAAGTCTTGTCCTATCGACATCAGCACCTTATCTAGGTTCAAGACTAGAGTACTCTTTTAGTACCTTGAGGCTTACATGCCTTAATGGAAAGTCTTATCGCCAATTAACAATGGGAATACACCAATGTCCCTTGATCATTGGATCTTGGAAGTGGCTGAATGTCAGCTCATATATTCGCACGTTGCAAGATGTACTTAGGTAATTTGGCACTCATTGAAATTAACGGTGAGTTTGTCTCACATTGGTTAACGACATTCATCAATGATTGGTAATCCAATGACTTCTTTTCATGTTTGACATCAGCATCCATACCAATCAAGACGTCATAATATCCTAAAGGTAAGAAATTGAAGATTACCTTCAAAGGTCGGTTTTATATTTCAATTAGACACTTTTCTACCTTAGCCATTACTCACCTTTTTTCCCTAGTGGCTAATTGAACTAACCAAGGTTGTTTAAATTTACGAGTTTGTAAATGGCATAACTCTACCACCCTAGGACTTATATAGCTTAGACTGGCTCTGAGATCTATTAAAATGGAAACATAGTGGTTTGAAGCCTTACCTTCCATTTCAATCATGTTGGGTTGATAGTCCACCTGGCGATCCTCAAGTGTTGAATGAATTCTTGGCAAACTTCTAGCCACACCATCGTCAATTGATGCTTCCTGAACATGAGCTACTCATTCTAGGTTCCCACGACGTGGGAAATTCTTAATATAATGCAGTTATCCACAACCCCAACACTATAGAGGGCATTTCAGAGTAGAGATATTGTCACCTTTATTGAATGATCCTAATGTTTTTGTCACATTTTGCAGGTGATTCCTTTGTTGAATCTTCTTTGTAAACTTCCCTTGTGGTCCTTAAAGATACTCTTGAAACCATTTTTCTTAATGTTTCTACCAATTGGCACACTTTTCTATCCCTTTTTACCTCCCTAGTTATTACCATTATACTTTTTCCATATTTACTGATAACATAGTCATGCTTTCCTCACAACGTCATTCATAGTTTTCGAGTACTTGAACTCAATACGCTATTTCATATATCTTGGTAAAATAATAATAAATATTTGAACTTTTTCTTTTTCCTCTCGTAAATATGGTACATACCATAAAAAAGAGGTGAAATTTGTCACATACTCATCAATAGTAATATGGCCCAATCTAAGTTCATTAAACTCCTTAACATTATCATCATAGAACCACTCAGTCAAAAAAAAAATTAAAATGTTTTTGAAAGGTCTCCCAGGTAGTCATTTGTTCATCAATATTATTTACTACCTTTAATTCCTCCCACCATAAGGTGGTTTTTCCCCGTAGCTGGTAGATTGCTAACAAGGCCTTTAAATTTTCATCATAACTATAAATTTGTAAATACTTGGTCATATCTATCAGCCAGGATTTTTCCATTTGTTTTGCTTCACCATTGTAATATGGGGGCTTAATTTTCTCAAACTCATCTTGTAACTCAACTCTTTGCTTCTTTGTCTTTTCCCGTACTCCACTTCTAGAGGTATCCCTCCACTCTTTCTCCTGGGACTTCCGATTTCCTTTAGATTCCTGAGTTTGACTTAACTCTTGTATGTTGTCCTCTCTTCTCCTATGGAATTCAACCTGATTTCCATTATCTGAACTAGGTTTTGAATTATAGTGGTTTTGTTTATCAGTCATACTTTTAATGATACATTCTTACTCACGTACCAAATATTCATTTTCTATCCGCAGAGTGACAATTTCTGTCCTAAGTTGTTGGATAGTTTCCATTAATGCCTTTGCTCCATTCCGTTGTAATTCATTTTCTAGTTGAACCCATAATTCTGGATTAACTCCTTCCAAGGATGTAGTACCTCCTTAAAAATCATGTCGATCTAGTGGAGTAAATAGAGGTCCACCTCTTCTTCTCATGGTATTCTCCACTTCTTCTCCTTATATACTTTTTGCAACCAATACAATAGAATTATATCTTCCCCATCATGCCATTAGTGTAGAGACTAGTGCTTTGATACCATCTGTGACATATCCATTAAAAAAAAATTAATTTTACCATAACTATGCTAATTTACCATAACTATCATACACCAATTATTAAAGTGGACACATCTATAAATGTCTAATCTCAGACAGGTATGATTAACCCTACTACACACATGCATTATAAACTATACATGTGTTACGATTAAACCTTGGATCCCTTACAAAATCTAGTGAATCAACCTATCATTAAGATCTCTATTAATATGTGTACTAGTGATTTTAATTATATACATTAGAGCACCTTTATTATAGTTTCATATTTCATTTAACTTTAATTGTATGGGTTTTAAACCTAATTCCCGAATAGAATGTAAGGAACCAAGTGGCACAGTTTGGATCTCAAGGGAGGGAGAGATATATGGTTTTGAAGCTTCTCAGGATTCTCCCATAGATCCATGGTGTATGTTGATCCTCATTCATCTAACGGTGGTTGAGATAGAAGATTCATTTGACAGTATGCACCCTCCCTTGCCAAAGCACAAAACGTTGTTTTGCACTTTGTCCTCGCCGGTGTCTAGATCTGCAACCACTCCCATCCCCTTGAGGGTTTTCCTGTAATTGGTATTTTTAAACATCTTGTACTCAACTTACTGGGTTCGATGGTATTTTGCTACTTCCTATTCATCTAGCTCGATGGCTGCAACTTCTAACTCGAAATTCGTGGTTTTTGGTTCCCTGGTTCATGGCAACAAACCGATATCCGAACCGTTAGCTCCCTCGCACAGGTATGGTCAACCCCAGTTCCACTGCATATGTTTTCCTTTGGGATCTCGTAACTATAGTCGTGGTTTTAATATTTTATTCTACCGACCCTATTTGGTATTTTTTTCTGAGTTGATGTACAGGAGCTTTCTCCGCTTGTCCATTACACGAGTAATTAATTTTTCCCTTTTCTTCTTTCATATGTGAATTATTATGACTTAGGAAGGGTTTTATTTAACCTATATTTTTCTTCTTTTAGGTGAAATAAATTGGTTGGCAACTTCTATCGGCACTACTACTTATCTGGCTCAACTTCTCTTCCTGTGAGGGTTTACATGTGTGACTAAACTTATCGTTCGTAGTTATCAGAGGTGCTTACATGGTGATCTGAACATTTTGACGAATATGGCCGAGGAGTTTCTAGAATATTTCAGGGTATTGGTTAATCCAAGTGTCTCTTTTTTACTTAACTTTGTTTGTAATATTGTATGGTTATTTCACTCCAAAAAACCCTTCTTGTTGATTATGGGTTTTCTTGTATTATTCTGAAATACCTGGATTTTAGGACTAATGAGGGTTTGACCCAATTTTCATGATTAAAGGAATTCTCACTAAGAGCTTTTGTTTGTGTATTTGATCTTTCTCTATATAATACCGACTGCCCATGGAAAATGTTACAGCCGTACTAGCGCAGAGGGTATTTTATGATTGTTTTAAGGATTTCCTGTAACTAATAGTTCTTACCTAGACTTACTATTTTTCTTGGCACTGTCTGAATATGTCATATTTATAGTCCGAATTTTAGGACTAACCCATTATTACACAATGACTCATAATTTTTCCTAGGTTTCCAAGAAATTTGTTGTTTGAGTAATATTGACAGCATGTCCCTTCTATTAGATGTAAGACTCCTAGAATAATCTTTATGAGTTCCATTCACTGTATATAAAAAATCAACTTCAATAACAAGTTGCGCAAATTATAAGTTGCAGTTCTAAAAATTTCTTCAATTGTTCACTATGATTAAAATATTACCACACTAACAGATTATTATTGTAGAAACAGATATCAGTTCTCACACTACCTTAGAAAAAATTGTCATGATTCTTAAAGGAACATTACTCCTTCTCACCTTTCTAGAATGTCAAATAGACATAGAGCATTAATATCATTGATTAGCTGGGATCATTGTAAGAGTCTATTACAAACTTATAGGTTTTCAAATGCACCTCCTAACCAATGAGTCCAGATTATATCTAGAACTCACACCCCCCCCATTTCCACACACAAAGACAATCAGGTTATTACGACTTGACCACCTGATCCTGATCAGCTACAGTCCAGGTAATGAGAAAATTACATAGGGAGACTAGCTGGAATCTCTTTCTCTTCTTCCAGGTATGGATTTCTGCCCTTCGTTCCTCTAGCATTAGCTTTTTTTTAAGCCATCTTGGCTGCTCCTTTTTCCTTCAAGGAGAAAAGGAAATAAAATAGTTGCTAACTATTAGCTCTAATTGTCCCCTTACTATATTTATGTGTGGAACCGTTTCTTCACATCTGACATCCATAATTCTATAGCTGGCCTCCTTAACACAAGAGGAAACTCTTAACCATAATCACATAATCTTACTTTCATTATTTATTTGATAAATGTCTTTAATCTAACGTCATACCTACAGTAAAAAAAACTTCATAAGTTTTTTACTACAATAAATAAAGAATAATAACATCAACCTTTACCACAGAAAACAGTAATTTAGACAATTACTCCATCATTTGGGGTTATTACATCTCCTCTCCCTCAAAAGAAGCACCTTCCCCGGTGTTTTCCTGCTCCCGGAATAGACTTGGGTAGGATTCGTGCATAACCTGCTCATCTTCCCATGTCACCTCCTCTGGGCTAAAATGCTTCCATTCCACTTTAACCTACGGAATAATTCATTTCCGCAATTTTATTTATCTCTGATCAAGAATATGCATGGGTTCGACGAAGAAATATCTGTATGGTTCAACCTGCAACAAAGTGTTACTTGTTATTATTTTTAAAATAAAATTCTACTATCTATATATATATTTCCTCCTTTTCTTAACAATATTTATTCAAGTTACCTGAATATTTTTCCATTGTATTATGTGTATTTGATCATGTATATATTTTTTTAATAAACAAATGTGGAATATATTGTGTACACATATGTGGCCGGGAAGTGCTAACTGATACATTTCTAGGCCAATCCGGGCAATGATCTTGAAGGGGTCACAGTATGGAGGGGCTAATTCAAAATGGCCATACCATCTTAAAGTAATTTGTTTGGGCTTTACTCTTACATATGCATGATCTCCTACTTGGTATTCTTGATCATATCTTCGTTGGTCAACATAATTCTTTTGACGGTCTTGTGCGACTTTTGAATTAGCTATAACTTTTTCCACTATAGCTTGCATCTCCTTGAGCATGTCGGGTCCCAACATCCACTTATCTTTGAGGCTATTCCAATTAATTGGTATGCGACATTTCCTCCCATAGAGTATGTCCCATTATTATAGGAAAACTCTACCATATGTATATATTCTTCCCACTTCGTGGATTGTTGTATTACATACATCTGGAGCATGTCCTCTAATACTTGGTTTACTAACTCTATTTTCCCATCAGTCTACGGATGGTAAGTTATGCTAAATTGAACTTGAGTGCCCAAACCGGTAAAAAAGGCCTTCCAGAAGGTAGAGGTAAACTTCACATCTCTGTCTGAAATAACAATCTTAGGAATCTCATGCAGTTTGAACACTTCTCTCATAAAAATATCCACAATTTGTACTGCTTTTTAGGTTGGTTGAATGGGTATAAAGTGAGCCACTTTACTCAATTTATCCACTACCACCATTATTGAGTCGTTTTGTCTTTTGGATTTTTGCAATATGGTAATAAAATCCAAGGTTACAATCTCCCATTTCCATTCCAGAATAGGTAAAGGGTGAAGCAAACCGGTTGGGTGTTGATGTTCTACTTTCACTTGTTGACATTCTAAACATTGTGCCAAATACTGAGTTGTTTCAGTCTTCATTCCAGGCAAAAAAATATCTTTCTATAAGGTAGTGATCATTTTTTGATACCCCGGATGCGCAACATATGGGGTTCTTTGATATTCATCTGAAATAAATATTTTACTAGTTTGTTGATTTGGTATATAAACACGTTCCTGGTATGTCCACAAATCATCTCCGTTGGTACTATATCCTAGCTTTCTTTCTAGGTTGTCTTCCTTTTCTGTTTGCTGCCACAGGTAGTGATACTCTAGATCTCTTAATGCAACCTATTTAATGTGTTCCACATAGTTAAACATTATTTTACTGAAGGAAATTCTTAAACACAGTTTATTATTTGACATAAAGCATCGGCCAACTGATTCTCCTTCCCTTTGAAATGTTTAATGTCAAAGCTGAACTCACTTAAGAAAGTAGCCCATCGTGCATTTAGGTTGGCTGGTGGAAGAAGTTGGTTAAGTTGTTGTGATCTGTCATAAGTGTGAACTTATTTCCCAACAAATAATGTCGCCAGAATTTTAAAGCATGAATTATTGCAGTAATTTCCAAGTCATATGCTGAATAATGTTGTTCATAATCCTTTAACTTCCAGGACTCATATGTTATCACCTTACCGACCTGCATTAGCACACCTCCTACCCTAGCTTGACTTGCATCGGTACATAAAATCCTTTAGTTGGGTCTGTTATGTGAAAAACTGGTGTTGTGGTCAGTATTTGTCATAGCTGATCAAAAATTTGTTCACATTCACGAGTCTAGTTAAATTATATCCCCTTTTTCTGCAATTTTTTCAAGGGATGGGATACTCTGGAAAAGTTCTTGATAAAGCAACGATAGTACCCCACTAATCCTAAAAAGGATCGAATGTCTACCACATTATGAGGAATTAGCCACTCCATGACTGTTATGATATTTTTTGGGTCGACAGTTATACCTTCTGGTGTAATGACATGCCCCATGTATTCTATCTATTCCTTGTAAAAATCACACTTTCTGAATCTTTCATACAGCTGGTGTTCATGCAAGGTCTTCAACACAATGCGTAGATGTTCCTGGTGTTCTTCCATGCTCTTGGAATAAATAAAAATATAATCTATGAATATTAATACAAAATTATGAAGATAAGGGTGGAATAATCTGTTCATGAGGCACATAAAAGTGGCTGGTGCGTTAGTGAGTCTAAAGGGAAAGACTACAAACTCTTAATGCCCATAGCGGGTACTAAATGCGGTATTACATATGTCTTCTTCCCTAATTTTGATCTGATGATAACCAGATCTTAAATTGATCTTTGAAAATATTTTTCACCTTTAACTTGATCGAAGAAATCATCAATTCGAGGTAATAGATACTTTTTTTTTATGGTCAATTTATTTAATTGTCGATAATCTATGAATAGACGTAGTGTGCCATCCTTTTTCTTAACAAAAAGTACCAGAGCTCCCCATGGTGAGACATTGGGTCGAATGTAATTCTCGTCCAACAATTTGTGTATTTGGATTGTCAATTATGTAACCTTGGGTATACTCATCCTGTAAGGAGATTTAGATACTGGGGCAAATCCTGGAACCAATTCAATGGTAAATTTCAAATCCCTTTTCGGTGGCAGCCCAATAATTTCCTTAGGAAATATGTCTGGAAATTCCTATATCAGTGGTATATGTTCTGATCCAACTACTTTCCCTTTGGAGTTTGCATAGCCTACCTTTACAACATAAATTTGGCATGCTTTCCTTAAGAATTTTCCCAATTGGGAAGTTGTAATTGGTCTAAGTTGTATAGGCCTTTTGATTCCTTGTATTTCACATCTTTTGCCTCCTTTGTTATGATAAGTAATTGTCTTCTCTTTATAATTCAATAAGGACTAGTGGATTTCTAACCAGTCCATACCAATCAACACGTCATAAGATCCTAAAGGTAAGACATTCAAGTTTACCTTCAAAGGTTGATTTTTTATTTCAATTAGAAAATTTTCTACCTTAGCCATTACTCATTTTTTTCCCCAGCGGTCAATTGAACTAACAAGAGTTGTTTAAATTTATGATTTTGTAAATGAAACAATTCTACCACCCTATGACTTATATAGCTTAGATTGGCTCCAGGATATATTAAAATGGAAATAGCGCGGTTTGACACCTTACCTTCCATTTCAACCATGTTGGGTTGATATTCCGCCTGAAAATCCTCAAGTACTGCATGAATTCTTGGCAAAGTTCTAGCCGCATCATCGACAATTGATGCTTCCTGAACATGCACTACTAGTTCTAGCTTCCCACGGTGCAGGAAATTCTTAATATAATGCAGTTCCCCACAACCCCAACACTATAGAGGGAGCTTCACAGTAGAGCTTTCGTCACCTTTATTGAATGATTCTACTATTTTTGTCTCATTCTGTGGGTGATTCCTTTGTTTAATTTTCCATGTAAACTTCCCTTCCAATGCTTTAAAGGTACTCCTGAAACCAGTGTTCTTAATGTTTCTACTAGTTGCTACACTTTTATGTCCCTTTTTACCTCCCCAATTCTTACCATTATCCTTTTCCTGTATCTGCTAATAACATAGTCATTCTTTCCTCACAATGTCATCCATAGTTTTCAGGTATTCGAACTCAATACGTCCTTTCATGTATCCTGGTAAAATACTGAAAAATCTTTGAAAATTTTCTTTTTACTCTCGTAAATATGGTACATACTGTAATAGAGAGGAAAACTTTGTCACATACTCGTCAATAGTCATCTAGCCCAATCTCAGTTCATTAAACTCCTTAACTTTATCATCATAGAACCGCTCGGGAAAAAAATTATTTTTAAATTTTTTCTGAAAGGTCTCCCAGGTATTCATTTGTTCGTCAATATTATGTATTGCCTTTAATTCCTCCCAAAAAAAGGTGGTTTTTCCCTGTAGCTCGTAGATGGCTAACAAGGCCTTTAATTTTTCATCATAACTATCAGCAAGGATTCTGTCATTTCTTCCTCTTCACCATCGTAAGTTGGGGGATTAATTTTCTTAAACTCCCCTTGTAACTCAACTCTTTGCTTCTTTTCCTTTTTTCACACTCCACTACTAGAGATATCGCTCGACTCCTTCTCCCGGGACTTCTAATTTACTTCAGATTTTGACTTTGACTTAACTCTTGTATGTTTTCCTCCCTTCTCATGTGGGATTCAACCTGATTTCCATTATCTAAACTGGGTTTTGAATTCCTATGGTTTTGTTTATCAGTCATACTTTTAATGATAGATTCTTTCTCACATACCAGACGTTCATTTTTTGTCCATAGTGTGGACAGTTTTGTCCTAAGCTGTTGGACGGTTTCCATTAATGCCTCTATTCAATTTCGTTGTTCATTTTCTAGTTGAACCCATAATTCTGTATTAACTCCTTCCAAGGATGCAATACCTCCTTCAAACTCATCCCGATCTAGTGGAGTAAATACCGATCCACCTCTTCTTCTCCTAATCTACTTTTTGCAACCAATACAACAAAATTATATCTTTCCCATCATGCCATTAGTGTAGATACATGTGCTTTGATACCATCTATGACATTTCCATAAAAAAATAGATTAATTTTACCATAACTATCCTAATTTACCATAACTATCATACACAAATTATTAAAGTGGACGCATATATACATTTCTAATGTCAGACAAGTATGATTACCCTTGCTACACACATACATTATAAACTATACATGTGTTACGATTACACCTTCGATCCCTTTCAAAATTTTGTGAACCGACCTATCATTAAGATCTCACTACAATGAAAACACCCTCTATCAGAGGTTATAAAGGAGGTTTTTAGTGTTATAAAATTGGCCAAAATTGTCAAAAACACATTTCCTACAACATCTATTTATGGTTATGGAGGTTTTGGCGGAGCTTTTAACAGAATTTCAACACAACTAAAAAAACTGCGTGGCTGGAGATTATTACGGATGTTTTTTCATCGGTGCGCTACTAAGGTGTCAACACACCGGTGCATGTCATCTAGACGATCAGCCCGGGGCGGTCTAAGGTGCATGCACCAGGCCGTAAAGGTCTAAAAACGCACTGGGCACACTGTTGGTGATAAAACGCATGGGGCCATTCTAATTGGTATTGGGATTTTTGTGGTGCCCATAGGTCATATCAACCATAAATTTGTGCAGTGAAAACCAATGCATAGTCCCACATAAACGCACCGTTGCATAGTATCACAGAAACGCATCGTGATTTATAATTGATATTGGTATTTGTGCAATGCCCATAGATCGTAGAAACATACTGGTGTGCTCTATCATACAAACACACCAGTGTATAGTAACTGACACACACCGGTGTTCATTTTGTATTTTTTAGAAACATCGACCTGTGACAGTGCAATTATTGTGATTTTTTAAAATTGATTATTCATCAAAAGTCAACACATCTTATAACAGTATTCATATTAATTAATTTATTATTTTTGAATGTGACTTTTGGATTAATTTGTTATATCATATCATAATTATTGTGATTTTTTAAAATTCATTATTCATCAAAAGACGACACATATCTTATAACAGTATTTATATCGAATAAATTTTTATTAGTGCATTTGAATATGATATTTTGATTAATTTGTTATATCATATCATCAGATTTCACATCTCTTCATTATAATATTTAATCAGTGGTGCTACGTTTCATAGTGACAATGGAGAACACAATAGAATAAATTAAAACACACACACACACACACACACACACACACACACACATATATAGATATAAGACAATCATTGTCATACAAAATGGGACAGTTATTGGTATCCCTTTGTCTTTCAATTGGGACACTATGTCCATTACACTAAACAAAATTTTTGATTTCGTAGACAAATATTTCGAAAATACAATGCCTTGCTTTGATATCCAAACATAATGATCATCATTCTTCGCTTGAACTGTTGTCACTGCTTGAGCTACTTCCATGAATTTGGTTATTTTCAGGAATGTTTTGTTCACGATCTTGATTGGTTTCTTCTTCTTCACCTTCCATCTACAAACATAAAAATAAACTGTAATGAGTTTATACACATTGGTCAGAATAATGAAAATTGCAATATTAAATAATATACATCAATGTGAATTGAAAACAAATGACGCACCATAGCAACAATTGACTCATAAACTATACACAATTTTTCAAAACCATGTACTATGCCATCTTTCAAGATTTCATATGTTGGCACAGTTCCATACTTTGTTTCCTGCAAGTTTTATACCCCATAACAAATAATATATTTAATATAAAAGATTTATTTTTTCTATTAATTATAAACGGAGCTAAGTAAAACAAGATGGATAGATGCTTACAAATTCCACAATTAATTTTTGATATGCCAACATATACTCACAACCCATATTTAACCCAATGTCAATCAATTCGTCTGATGGTTCTTCTTTGTATGTAAGAACCTTTTTGAAGACATTCAATGATGATTTTTGTAAAACAACTTAAAATATACAATGAAATCTAGTTAAGTTGTTATAAGGAAGTAAAAATTACTCACAAACTTAGATATCAACCCCTTTCTTCCTTGTTGTCTTGTTTTATCTGCTGAATGGGTTCCATTTTCTTTTCTTTTCTACAAGAAAATACTTGAAAATTAATATTTAATGCTAAATTGTTTATTTATTGTACCTAATGATCGAAAAATTCAATGATTACATATTACATTTGAAGCACGTTGTTGTTGAGACGGCTCCTCCTGTGATGCAATTTGGTCCATTTATTTGACCATCTACTTGAACACCTTTTCGGACATTCCTACTGGCATATTTCTGATATTAGCTCGTTCATCTTTTCAGATTTTCATAATCTTCCTGAAAATGTCACATGACAATAAACTATTTAATTTTTATATTGATATATTAAAAGTAAATATAACAAAAGTGATATTTATAAATAATTCTAAAAAAAAGTTTTAAAGGAATATTACTTTTTCATTCCTTCTTTTTTCTTGTTGTACATTTTTGTTATTAAAAGTCTGACATGTCTCATTGACCAATTATCTGGAAACTCTTCCTATATTTTAGATAAAATTTGGTTCTTGGAATCATTAGATTGATTTTTGTATTGTAAATGGAAAGAACGTCTATACATTCGTTCCACTAGATCCCTCAAACTTTTGTAAAAGTTTTCCCCCCTTTCGTTAACATCTAGCACCACTCCAGATGAGCTAAGGAGCAATTCATTTTCATTTGCACGTTCTATTTTTTTCTTTTCTTAGAACAACATTCATTTTTTGAGTTGGTGGTCCCTGTAGAACATTAAACATATGCGAATTAATAGATTGTTTGAAACATGTTATCTAATAATTTTAAGTATATTATTAATGAAAATTAAAAAAAGAAACTCATATTGGATCGATAGTATTTTTTCATTCACCTAATTCATCCTTATCGAGCTTCGTCATTTTGTGGCTCTGCATGATACAAAGTAAATAATACATATTAGTTAAACTTACATATAGTTCAAAAATAATATTTTTTGTAAATAATTTATAAAGAACTTGCCCTTTTTTCTTTTCTTGATGTGTTATCAGTATTTTTGTTACTTGATCTCTTGTCAGTCATTTCTTTATCAATATGAAACCTGTACCATATCATTCATTAATATATTTTATAAATAAACTGTCAACTTTTCATGTTTAAAAAAAATATGAAGAAACTGGTGCGCTTTTCATGGTGTACGCATCGACGTCGGTGCGTGGTGGTCTTATAAATGCACTGCCCAAACAGTATAAAACACCGTATGGTGATCTATTACAACAAGGAGCACCGGTGCATTACATGTTAACCACCGCACTGATTAACACAAAAAAATAATAAAAATCATCTAGTGTTAGTTTTTGTAGCATATGGTGTCGTGGAGGGGGCGGTGCGGCCTATTCTTATAAACACCCCGCGCAAACAAGGGACCACCATATGGTGTGCTCTGTAAACTAGGAGACTCGGTGCAGTGCATTATATGTTACATGGTGCACCGATTAACACAATAAAAAATTGTTTTTGCGAAACAGTACATGCGTGGTGCACCATAATGAAATAGTGCACTGGTGCCCTATTTTACATATGGTGCACAGATTAAAAAAAAATTGTTTTTAAATTTTTTATCAAACAGTACGTATGTGGTGCGCTAGGATAATCTAGTGCATCGGTGCCCTAGGTTACATCGGGCGCACCGATTACAATTTTTTTTTTTTTAAATTCACCCAAGGGCTGACATGGATTGGGATCCGACTATGCAAGTCGTCCCATGGGTTGGATTTCATAGGCCTATATATAGCAATACAAACCCTGTAAATCTAAAATGAAAAGCCCTAATTCTAAAATCACAGAAACAGGGAGAAGAAAGGGCATAAACAAAAAGAATGAAGGCTTTAGGGTAAAAATGGATTTTTTGTTTGTTTCTTTTTTCTTTTTCTTTTTTGTTTCTGAAAATGAACAAAAAATTGAAATTTTTTACTTTCTGCGTAAAAAAAAACAGTAGAAAAAGTAAAAAAAACAATAAAATTTAATCACGATATCATTTGAAATTCTATGCTGCAGGGTTTGAATCACCAAACGTTTGGAATTCTAATTGTCTGAATACTTTTGTTCGAACATATTTCGTTGCTCCCCAATATTCTTGTGCTCTTTTGCTCTAGGCATGTCTCCTGCAAATATCTGGCTAAATTTTTTTGAAAAAATAGTGAAATAATGAAAAGTGTTTAGTATTTAAAGAATTGTTTTATGAAATTAGATTTTTGAAAATATTTTGCCGTCCATTTTTGAATTTACTCCTTTTTTTGACATTAAAAAATAGAGTTGCGCTTTTTTTATTTGCGGTTTTTCGTCACTGGTGCGTCACTTAATAGCACCACACCGATGCATCCGTTGATAACACGGCACCAGTGCGCAGTAGCTAAAATGCACCAGTGCATCCGCTGATAAAACGGCACTGGTGCGTAGTAACTAAAACGCACTGATGCGGTTATCTGTACATTAGCACCAATAATAAGAAGTCCATTTTTAAGGCACCCAAATTACTTTTAGGTGTCTACACCAAAATTTATTGTTGATTTTACTCAAATTCAGGGATAAAATATCATAATTATATCGAATAGACAATTCTTCAAAATTCAGCTCGTTCCATAATATTTCTCAAAGTCCATCGGAAAGTTCTCCCTATCCATCTCGAGACGTAATATTTACTTCAGATTTTATTTATACTTTCATTATCTAATTTAATTTATGTTTTTTATACATGTCAATCATGCACAACTTAATTAAATTTATAATGTATACAAATTTGCAGGTTCATGCAGATTCAAAATCGAGTTCAGATGCACAAAATATTCAAACAACTCCAAAACATCGAAAGCTCTTATCAGGAGCAGCATACCACAAGGCGCATTTGGTAGATGAAAATGGATAGCCGCTTCACCCTGCCAATTGTAACAACATTTCATCTTCTAGCCACAATGCTGGGACAATAATGGTAATAATTATAATTGTTTGTTATATTGATTAATGTAATGTTTTCAATGTCAAACCAATTAATCATGCAATATTGTCAACATGCTTAAAAATTGATATCATATATTTTGTACTAATCATGTTCAAATATATATTTTTTCAATTATTAGGATTTTAGTGATGATGAGCGACCTACCTACCATATTCTGTTGCACCCCACGAAAATTTCAAATCGAGATAAGACTAAATTAAGAGAAAAAATCAGAGAGAAACGATACCAAGAATGGTTGAATCAACCACTAATTCAATTCCCAATACATCCAAATTCACTAATTAGGAATGACCACAACAATAGTAGTTCTTCACAAGCTAGCAATGGAGGAAATCAAATAGAGGTTGGTATGGATGATTAATTAAGCGATATGACTTCCATGGAGACAATGTTGTTAGATGCATTCCAAAACGATGACCAGCTAAGGGATGATGCTCATATCGTTGACACCTTTTTCGAAAGCCTTAAATTTGCTTCCACCACTCCTCTTTGGACCTGACAGTCAGTCAAAGTCTACCCAGTTGGGGACAACGATGTTACTGTACAAATTGAAAGCAAATTTTGGCTTGTCAAATACATGTTTCTCAGAAATTTTGAGGTAAGTTACCATAAAGTCCTCCCTTATATAAATTTGAGAAATATAATCAGTACAATTTTGTTCTTTACAATTTCGAAGTGACACAACTGTGGGTCGCATTGTACGAATAAAAGAGGATGAAATGGGATAGTGACAGGAAAGAATTCAAATGGTTGAATAGTAGAAGTGTGCCTTATCTTGATCATTTAAAAGAAAATATGCCAAAAATATGCCCCAACAGTTGGGTTGCTGACCAATTCAGAGAGAAATACGGTGCAACGGGTCGTTACCCATGTGCTGAAGAGGATACGCTAAATGTAGGGATTGGGTGCAGCAACTCGGTAATAATCTTTTTAATTTATTTGTACATTTGAAACTTAATAATGCACCTTTCAAATGTAATTACATCTATATTTCATATTTTAACTATTGGGTTATTATAAGACACATGAAACTATGATTTTTTAACTTTTTTATAGGTGCATTTGTTCCCATCTATGTGGGCATATGGACACCATTTTTGCATAGAAAATGCCAATGATGGACACATCACACAGGACTCTGGAGTGGAAGTCGAGTTCGATCAATCTAGTCGATCTATCCACCATGATCAAAACCTAGTATGAGGGATGTTAGGTTACGTTGAAAAGATACAAGATATCATTGAAGTGGATTTCTCTTCTTTCCAATGTGCTATTTTTAGGTGCAAGTGGTGGGAAACCTTTGATCGGAATAATGTAAAAGAAAATCGTGATAATAGGCTAATATGTATGAACTCTAGAAAGATGTGGGATGAAGCTAAGGAGCCCTATGTTTTCCTCAAACACTGTAACTAGGTGTTTTTTAACCTAGATGTGTCGGATAGAGATTGGTGGTTCATATTGAGATATGACCCTAGATCAAAACATATTTTTGAGAACAATAGTGTTATCATGCCATGTGGGTTGGAAGATAATGAGGGTGATCATGAGAACCGAGAGTGATATGGTACAAGTGTTATTTCATCAAAATTTATACTTTTTAAAATAAGTTTTTTCGAAACATTATAATATGTATTTTGAATTAATTGGTTATTTGCATTGTGTTAATCTTAAAATCAATATTTCACTTGATAATTTGCAATTATGTTGATCTCAAAAACAATGGTGTACTGTATAAATTTCTTTTTTTTTGTACATAAGATCATAGTAAAATAATGATAATTCTAAAGTACATGAATTTATTTGCATTATTTTCTAGACTTTATTATGTTAAAAAAATTCATATTATTCTAGATATATTATTTTACAATTATTTAAAATTTTACAATTTTACAAATTTAAAAATTTTAAGAAAATCATTTCACATTAATACAATTAAAATTTTGAAAATATCTTACATACAATTATAATTAAAATTACAATTACAATTACAATTACAATTTTTCAATTTCACATATAATTACAATTACAATTTTAGAATTTTACATACTATTACAATTATAATCATTTCATAGTAATACAATTAAATTTTACAAATATTTTACATACAATTAGAATTAGAATTGCAATTAGAATTAGAATTACAATCATTTCATAGTAATACAATTAAAATTTTACAAACATTTTACATACAATTAGAATTACAATTACAATTTTACAATTTCACGTACAATTACAATTACAATTACAATTTTAGAATTTTACATACAATTACAATTACAATTACGATTTTACAATTTTACATATAT
The DNA here is from genome assembly GCA_034641835.2 of Pinus albicaulis. Lineage (NCBI taxonomy): Eukaryota > Viridiplantae > Streptophyta > Pinopsida > Pinales > Pinaceae > Pinus > Pinus albicaulis. The sequence continues at coordinate 1,093,555,585 of CM076584.1, forward strand.
ACAATTACAATTACAATCATTTCACAATAAATTAAATATAAAAATTACAATTAGAATTTTACAAATATTTTACATACAATTACAAATACAAATACAATTTTACAATTTTACATACAATTAAAATTAAAATTTCAATTACAATCACGACATAATATTTAATAAATATCATGATCATTTAATGTTAAATTAATTAATAAACATCACGATCATGCTAACCATCGTACAAAAATCATATTTTACTAAAAACCACATTCGAATTCGCTAACATCATCGTGATCATGATCATCTAACAAAACACAATTATCATTCTATAAAATCATCATAACACAAACATCAAATATATATCTCATGTCAAATAACTGTTATCACATACACATCTATCTGCAAGCTGCGCATTAAATGAACATATCTAACATGAACTAACAATATACACATCATGATGATAACCAACATGTAAATTAAGTACAACTGCAACATGAACATAAAATACATGAACCATATATATATATATATATAATGTCAAAAATATACAACTGTAATATAAATGTCATATATTAGCTGGTGGTACATCATCAATAGCAGTACTAGTCGAGGCCTGCTCAGTTAATGGTGCAGCCTCGACAAGCTCAAATACATGTTGATCATCTCGTGCCTACTGATCTGGTACTAGTACCTCCTGTTGATCAGGATCAACTGTCGACTGCTCATTGTGATGACTCAACATGGTCAATGGTCCAGCCTGCTCATGATCATGAGTACTACTGGATCTTGTAGGCTACTGACTCGATGTCGCCAATGGTCCAGCTTGCTCATGATCATGAGTATTGTTGGATGCTGCAGGTTGCTGACTCGACGTGGCCGATGGTCTAGCATGCTCTCCATGATGACTATTGGTCGATGTTGCAGACTGCTCATCCGGCACAGCGCGAGGTGAACAATGATCACTCCCCTGATCATGATCATCAGATGATGTGTCACTGCTCGCAGACTATCGATCATATGCTGCGTCTCAACCACGCCTATAATGTCGAAGTGCCCTTCTCAACCACGTAACTAAGGTCGTAGCTCCTACGACATGCAACATCAGCCTGTACATGTCACGTGGCATGCCTCTCCACATATGTCCTAGCCTACCATCGACCTGTATATATCTCATCGTGGCAGGCCTGACTCCCGCCTCAACAAACAATGCATAGAGTTGGTCGCCCAACTCCATCCTCAATCTACTATCAAGCCTACTGCGTCTAGCAAAAGGCGATACTGGCATAGCAACAGGAGCAAATCTATTTGCACTGACCTCATGATCCTCGGCATCTTCCATATCCTGATCGTCATCAGGATCCACACCTGGATCATTTGGTGGCGCTGGTATCTCATCGTCATCAAAAGTCCCAATGTCTACAAAATATATATAAGTACATAACAATAATTATAAAATTTCATTAAAAAATTTAATAAAAACAAGTTAAATAACATGTTAGAATAAATTTAAATAAAACAGTAATATTACCTCTATCATCTGGCAGCTCATCATCTTTGAATAGGATGTTGGCACACCCTCACCAATCCAAACCAGCATAAGGACAGGGGACCATAACAAAGGGATGCTCGTCAACACTGGCTAGCAACTCCAATGCATCATGTGATGTCCTCGCGGAAAACTCAGTCTCATCCCTCTTGGGCATCATCTATCCCCACATGTGCATATGTGCATCCAACATCAGTCTACAAGGTTGCCAAACAAAAGTAGGCCTCATATCTGGAAACCTTTCAAAAAATAAACAAAAAATATTTGAAGCAAAAGGGAAGATGACCCTCCCTTGTGCATGAGCATGACATCTATCTAAGGTTTTACAGAAATGCCACAAAAAAATGGCAAACCACTTGACAAGTCATGGGTCCTATACTAAATAATCAACATAATATAGAAGCGTGAAACTAATGTGTTTCCCATCACTGGTGTTGTGTGAAATGGTCGAAATCAAAAGTGAGAGGCACCTCACCTCCTCAATACCAAATGGGGCAATACGTAACTGACCTCTGGAGACCTGAAAATTTGAAGGAGACAGTATATCTGTGCTAATGTATCTCTAAGACTACACCAAATGACTCCCTGTTGCATAGCCAAATGGAACCTCTGGGAATGAGGGGAAATCCACCCCTCTCCTTGATATCCTTATAATGAAATATATGTCCTCCTAAGTGGGCGCATACCACTGGTTAGGACCAACCCAGAAAGCCTGTAGATGGGCATTCCACCTACGCATAAGATGTCCCAAAAACACACCATGGCCCTTTAGGGAAGTAGCCTCCTCATAGAACTTGAGGAGGCCTACCTGCCTTAGGAGCCCCTAGGTAGATGTTGTAATAGGGTGAGGGTACGCATCTCTCTCCCTCTCTCATGCCTCCCACAGGTGAACCATGTTATATTGGTCTGCATGTTGTCGCTGTTGTTCCCTCTATTCTCTCCTTTCACGTCGCTGAATGATTGACATATTAAATACAATTTTGTTATTAAATGAGAAATGTATTTATGAATATACATATATAATTTTTTTTGAAAAAAAAAATAGTTGGTGCGCCACAAAAAACAACCATGCACCAGTAACGGTGCGTCTTTTTTTGTCGCACACTGGAGTCAGTGCACCTACCAATTTTAAGCACACTGCCCTCCGGGCATTGTTCCAAAGTCAATGGTGCAGTGGTATAACAAAGCACACCATTGACTATGGCCTAGTGTCAGGAGGGCGGTACACTGACCAAACTATATGCCCCGGGGCATATAGTTTGGTCAGCGCATCGCCCTCCCGACACTAGGCCATAGTCAATAGTGTGGTTGTTTACCAGGCCACACCGTTGACTATGTTGAAATGTAGGAATGTGGTGCGCTGACAAAATTACCTGCCCCGAGGTAGATATTTCTGTCAATTCATTGCATTCCCGCTATTCCACAGGGTCAACAGTGTGGCCAGGTAACTGACTGCACCGCACTTTTTTAAAATTTTAAAAAGTCATGGTGTGCCTTTTGGTACCGCCTCGGAACCAGTGCGGATATCGTTAGCACCGGTTGCGGTGCAGCTATAAATTTACAGGAAGCACCACAAACGGGTGTGAGCCGAGCAACTCGAGTGCACTATGCAACAATTTTTAAAAAAAAAAATTTAAAGGTGAATTTTAAGCTAATTTACAAAACTAATCTGCTAAAAAGTTTAACTATGGAAAATAAAGGAAAATACCTGTACATTTGGTCGTCGAGGAGACATATTGGCTGTAGAATTTGCAAAAATAAAATTTCCCACCGTTTTGCAAAATTCAAAATGCAGATGGTAAGCAATGGACAACAGCAGTGCGGGCAATGGGAGCACCGATTGCAGGGCACCTCACACAAGAAAATTTTCACCAGTGCTTGAGAGCTCTGGAGCACTGAAAAGTGAAAAATGTGGATTTTTGGCTGTAATTTTTTTTTATTTAACCATGTTTCAGTGCGTAGGTTTTTATTGGTGCACCGGTGTGGTTTCTTATGACGACACTAGGTTGTTTTAGTTTTGGCGCAGTTTTTTAGAATGCACCTATGTGGAATCTTTGTAAAGCACCAGTGTGCTACATTAATAAGACGCACCGGGCAGATTTGTACGAAGTGCACGGTGTCCTGATGTGCCAATGTTTTGTGCGCACTGGTGCTTTCTCTTGGTGAACGCACCAGTGTGGTTTAGGATGATAAGCGCATCGAAAGAAAAACATCCACGAAAACCACCACCCACCAACCTCCTCTAGTAACCTCCACTACAAACGGATGTTTGGGGTATTTTTATAAGGGGTTCCTCAAAAACATCTGCTAGAGGGTCTTTTCCTTGTAGTGTCTCTACTAATATGTGTACTAGTGATTTTAAATATGTACATTTGAGCGCCTTGATTATAGTTTCATATTTCATTAAATTTACTTCTATGGGTTTGAAACCTAGTTCCCAAACATAACATAAGGAACTAGGTGGCACGGTTTGTATCTCGAGGGAGGGGGAGATCTACAGTTTTTAGGCTTCTTGGGATGCTCTCATAGATTCATGGTGTATGTTTATCCTCGTTCATTTGACGGTGGTAGAGAAAGAAGAGTCGTTTGAGGGTAACCACCCTCCATTTCCAGAGCACAAAACATTCATTTTCACTTTGTCCTCGTCAGTGTCTAGCTCTGCAACCACTCCCATTTCCTTGAAGGTTTTCTTGTCATTTGTATTTTTGACATCTTGTAGTCGCCTTACTGGGTTCGATGGTATTCTGCTACTTCTTGTTCATATGCCTCCTTGGTGGCTGCAAGCTCTAACTCGGAATTCAAGGTTTTCATCTCCCTAGTTAATGGCAGCAAATAGATATCTGAACCGTCAGTTCCCTTGCACAGTTATGATCAACACTGGTTCCACTACATTTGTTTTCCTTCAGGATCTAACAACTATAGTCGTGGTTTTAAGCCTTTAGTCTACCGACCCTAATTGTCATTTTTTACGGGGTTAATGGACATAAGATTTCTTTGCCTGTCCCTTACATAGGTAATTAGTTTTTCCCTCTTCTACTTTTATATGAAAATTATTATGACTTAGGAAGGGTTTTATTTAACCTATCTTGTTCTTCTTGCAGGTGGAAGACATGGGTTGACAGCTTCTGTTGACACTGCTACTTGTCTGGCCCAACTTCCCTTCTTGGGAGGGTTTACAAGTGTGACCAAACTTATCATTCTTCATTATCATAAGTGCTTACACGGTGATCTGAAATTTTTTACAACTATGGCCGAGGAGTTTCTAGAATATTTTGGGGTATTGGTTAATCCAGGAGTCTCCTTTTTACTTAATCTTCATTTGTAAGATTGTATGGTTATTGCGCTCCAGCAAACCCTTCCTGTTGAGTATGGGTTTTCTTGTATTATTTTGAAAGACCTGCATTTAAGGAATGACAATGGTTTGACCCAATTTTCATGATTAAAGGAATTCGAGCTAAGAGCTATTGTTTTTAGTTTGTACTATCTTTTACTTAATTTTTAATGGACCCTTACAAGCTTATTATGGTCTCAGGATTTTTATTGGAATTTCGATAAGTGTTTTAATAAGTGGACTTGTTATTTTGGCTATAATGGTATTTCTTGCTTTAAACATGTTTACCATTGTCTTCATAATCTGGTTATATTTCAAAAATGGTTATACAATAGGGTTTTACATGGTTTTATCTCCCTATAAGCAATACTTGGCATATTTGATCTTTCTTTGTATAATCCTGACTGCCCATGGAAAATGTTATGGTCGTACTGGCATAGAGGGGTTTTTATGATTTTTGAAAGGGTTTCCTGTAACTAACAGTTCTTACCCATACTCTTACTATTTTTTTTGGGACTGGCTCATAAGTTTTCTTCGGTTTCGATCTTGGAACATAGTTTCCAAGAAATTCGTTGTCTGAGTAATATTGACAGCGTGTCCCTTCAATTAGATATCAGACTCCTAGAATAATATTTATGAGTTCCATTCACTGTATAAACAAAATCAACTTCAATAACAAGTTGCGTAGAATATAAGTTACATTTCTTAAAATTACTTCAACTGTTCACTATGATTACAATATTACCACAATAACATATTATTGTTGTAGAAATAGATATCACTTCTCACACATCCTTATAAAATAATTATCATGATTCTTAAAGAAACATTACTCCTTCTTACCTTTCTAGCATGTCAAATAGACATAGAGAATTTAGCAGAGAGAGATGCAGGAGTTTGTTACAAACTTACACGTTGTCAGATGTGCAACCAATGAGTCCAAATTATCTTTGGAACTCCCCCCGTTTAAATTCCACACACAAAGACAATAAGGTTTTACCTCTGGACCACATGATCCTGATAAGCTATAGTCTAGGTAATGAGAAAATTCCACTGGCACACTAGCTGGAATCTCTTTCTCTTCTTCCGGGTAGGGCTTTCCCCCTTCGTTCCTTTGGCCTCAAGTTCTTCTTACCCCCTCTTCGCTGCTCCTTTTTCCTTCAAGGAGAAAATGAACCTTTTTCCTTCAAGAAGAAAAGGAAATAAAATAGTTGCTAACTGTTAGTTCTAACAGTCCCATTATTGTCTTTATGTGTGGAACCGTTTCTTCACATCTGACATCTGTAATTATGTAACTAACCTCCTTAACAAAAGAGGAAACCCTTAACCATAATCACAAAATATTCCTTTCATTATTTATTCGATAAATAAATTTAATCTAACCTCTTACCTATAGTAAAAACAACTTCATAAGTTTTTCATAAGTACGACTTATGGGCACCACACAAATACCAATACGAATTAGAACAATCGGTGCGTTTGTGCGATACTGCGCATCAGTGTGTTTATGTCAGAATACTCACCGGTGTGTTTGTACGACCTATGGGCACCACACAAATACCAATACGAAGTAGAATAATCATTGTGTTTGTGTGATATTGCGCACCGGTGCGTTTCTATAATACTATGAACCGGTGCGTTGATATGACCTATGGGCACCACAAAAATCCCAATACCAATTAAAATGGCCTGGTGTGTTATATCACCTACAGTGTGTCTGGTGTGGTTTTATACCTTTACGGCCCGGTGCATGCACCTTCGACCACCCCGGGTCAACCGTCTAGATGACAGGCACCGGTGCGTTGACACCTGAGTAGTGCACCAATGAAAAAAACATCCGTAATAACCTCTTCTCACCTAGGTTTTTTAGTTGTGTTGAAATTCCATTAGAAACTAAGCCAAAACCTCCATTACCGAGAACAAATGTTGTAGAAAAAAGTTTTTTTTGACAATTTTGGCCAATTTTATAACACTAAAAACCTCCTTTATAACCTCCGCTAGAGGGTCTTTTCCTTGTAGTGATAATACCACCCTTATTGTGATGGCTTGCTCAATTATTGATACTGAAACCTAGTATGAAAGAGATGTGGTAAAAATATTTCACACTCATTCTCATCCATAAATATCATATTTCTACCTCCAAATAGAATAAATTATTTCTATGTCCACAATAAACATTTCAAAGCTGGAATAAAATAAGTAATTAAAGGTATAATAAATTCAGATATTTCTTAATAAGACAGATATGTGTAATTTATTCAATTTTCAATATGAAGTTGAAATGTGACATTTAAAAATATTAATAATAATTAAAAAAATTCTATGTGAATCATACATAAAATATTTCTCATAACTAATGCAGCCGTAGCTTCAAATTCATATAATCATGGATTATTCGTTAGGACCCACCTAATCTTCTTATACACAGCGGAATGACATATATTGGAGTTATTAACATATATACGCAAAAACGATCAACAATGTTCTTTATACTATAGTGCACATAACCCAAAACACATTCATACGCACGAGACCAGAGCTCTCGGGTCCCACATCTCGATAACCAATCATAGCGCATCGTAACACTCACCCGCAAACTTAACTCTTCACCGAAATACGTTGACCCTCAAAAATATGTGAAGTGCGCTTTCGTGGCATGCTGACATGTAGCCTCCCCTCATCGCATCACACATATCAAACCTTACCGCATCACGTCACGGACAACTTACTTTGTGACTCTTTAATGATATCCGCTATGATTTGCGAAGTGCGCTATTGCGTAAAGCTGACACGTGGCTCCCTCTCGTCACATCGCATCCTCCCATTCTTACTGCGTCACATCGAAAGTTACCTTGTTCACCTTGCAAAATCCTTAACTCTTAAATAATCCAATCGTCGATGCGAAACTACGCCCTTCTGACACGTGTCCACTTCGGATTTGTGATTTAATCACAACCGTTCATTCAACAGTCTTGGATATTCTTCACCTCTTTTGAAAGCTCTAATATCCACTGTCTTTTATTAAACCTTTGACGCTGTGATTCAATCCTCACCATCGATTACTCTCTCAATAATTCCGTCTTTAGGCGATTTCTCCTCTTTCAGCTATCGCCGCTCTACATTACGGATTCCTCCATGCTACTCCTTCGCTATCCTTCTGACTTTTTTAGAAATTCTTCAACACTTCCACCCCTAATCTTTGTGCGGTTTGCAAATGCGTGAATTCCCTCCTGAGCTTGTTCTTCATCTCTTATCCCTCGGTCTCTGCCATAACTTTTTCTATATGAGTTTCTTAGGAACCGCATCCTCGCACTCAATTTGTCTATGCATTAACAAAAATACAATACGCATATACAATAACACATAAATTCAATATTTTATTCGATAGGGAAATAAAACCAACGTTGAAACAGAGATCCTGATCACAATCCAAAACACTTAGAATTTATTTATAAAGAAAAATGCATAGAACTGAGCCCTGGGATGGTTGGTTTTTAAATTTGTTCCTACTCTTTGTTCAACCCTCTCTCACACCTGTTTCCCTATCGTTCTCTCTTTCTCTCTATGGAAGGCAGAACCCCACAATGGTGGATTTGGTTCAGTTTTATGCCTTTCGTAAAATCCCCATATGTTTGAGAAACTGTCATTCTCTTTCAGAACAGTTTATTCAACTAAATTTTTAACTAACCCTAATTTAACTATTCTTTTAACCTACAGATTACAATGGTTGTGTTAGCCTAAATTAACTTTAAATAAAATACTTTAAAAGTAAAGTATTCAAATTATTAGGATTGCTATTCCTCTTCCCAAGCCACAACATGTGACCAACTTGTCACATTGTTGACTCTTCCTTAATGCTCTTGCATCAGACTCCCGAGGTAAAAAAAATCATGACCTCCTGGTCGTGTGTCTTCAATGTTTGGATCTTCCAAGATCCAAAAATTTATTTTTCTGTTGTCCATAAACTACATTTTATTCACTATTCTCTAGTTGTAATCTTCCAAGCTTCCATACTTTGTACTTTAGTGCTCCACTACCTCTATCTTCACCGTTATTCACTTTCCAAACAGTTCCACAATGGACTTCTTTCTTCATTTTGCCGCAACTCTTCTTAGGTATTTTCATAAACTCCCATAGTTCATCTATGGTTTCTTGCAATGCAATATTCTGTTGTAATCTAATATTATTTCCAGTCCTCTACCAACATATTCTACTACACTCTGTCCTAGATATTGCTGCAGATATAACTCCATACATTGCTGCCACCCGAACTTCCTAAATATCTCTGAAGATATATCCCTCTGCAACATCCCTCTTCTTTTCCTTGTTTGCAAATTTATTGTCAAAAGGTAAATTGCCTTCTAATTCTATGACTATAGTAATATATTTATTCATTATTTCCTGTATACTAGTTAACATAATTAATTTTTTCAAACTAGTATCTATCTTTATTTCAACTATAATTTGAAACGGTTCCATCTTTTTTTCTGCAATCTCTTTCTCTTGCTCATATGATTTTAGCAAGCAACTAAGCCATTCACTAATTACTTGATTTCCTTCAAGTACCTCTTCAGTAAGATGTATTATAGTTTCAACATAACTCTTTTCATATTCCTTGAAAACACTCCATTGTTGTCCTTCTGCTTCTTGACTAGTCCTAATAGTCAATTCAGTCTTTTCCACTTCTAGGACTGACTTTCCTTTAGCTTGAGACATAACTGCCTCACTTTCATTTTTAACCATAATGAAATTCTGATTCTCTATTTTTATGACAGTCCTAAATGTTCGTCCATCAATCTTCATTTGGCTATTTAAGCAAGCCAATTCCTCTTTATCCTCATCAAGAAAAAACTTAATCTCATGAGGATTAATGCCACATCTCCATTAAAGTTACCCCCTTCATTAAATAAGGCATTTATAAATTCCTTCTGCTACAACAACTCAATTTGGTATTCATAAGAAAGACATTCTTCATCATACCTTGCTTGATAATTTTATTCTTCATTATGCTTTGCTAGATAAACTTCAGCTTTACTTGAGAAAATTCCAAGAGATGGATTGTCTTCTACACAAATTGCAAACACATTCAAATTGTCAGCATTAAACTCACAAGACCCAGTGGTCTTATTTGATGACTCAATCACCAAATATTTCTCTTTTTGTTCCAATTCACTTTTAGGACTTTGAAAGTCTACACCGGTCTTCTTTTTAGCTTTCTCAAGCATAACATAATAATGCTTGATATCATCTTTTTCCTCCTTCTGTTCTTGGCCATCATCACAAGCCAAGTCCTCCTTATTTTTAACTTTCAAAATAGGCTGGAAATCATTGCTTTCACTTAGCTATGCATGTGCATGTACATGAGACTCAGCTGTGTTATTTTCTTCTTGAACATAATTCAGATTCTGTCCTCTCCCTTCATCCTTTATGATAACATCAAAAAATTGTCTTTATTTACCTATGTTGAAGTTTTAAACAAGAAAAAGTGAAGGAGGCATCCTCAAACATCATCCTTGATCCTAGTTGGAAAATAACCACCTAAACTAGGTGGGGCCCACACAAGCTATTTTTAGGTGTATGTCTATTTTTAGACATGGTGAGCATATTCTATATGTATCAGGATGCTATTTGTAGATGGTTGTTCAAATGTGAAAAATGGATGAGATTCTATTTTTAGAATATTGGGCGAAGTCTATTTATAGATTGTTGATCTAAAAATAGATGCACGTCATTTATTATTAGCCCTTAATAATAATCAGACTCTAAATATCAACTTATTCTCATGGAGCACTTTATTTCAGTGAGCAGATTTGGAAAATCAATGGGTTGAAGGAATTACGCAATTCCTAAGGGTTTACTGGAGTTCATGCATGGAGGACTCAGTTAGAACTGAAGTGGCAAAGTTATGACAGAGTTGGAAGAGTAGTTCATGGAGTTGTATTCAGTTTAACTCAGTTAGACTCAGTTGAGCTAGTTGTATCTAATCTAACTTAATGATACACTAGTGAGAGTGGAGTGAATTAATTAATTAATTGATTCACAAATAATAACTCATTAATCAACTGAATAATACAGCAGTTAACTACAGCGCATGTCAGATCCAGTGGAGACCCAGTGCAGAGATAGGTGAAAGGGCAAGATGGACTATCTGTTGTGACCATAGTGATGCATGAATTGCATATATATATATATACATTGGAGTTGCGAATGATAATAATGCAGTCAAGGAGAGTGGGATTACATCGAATTGTTATTGGTAATCAGCTTGGGTTGCACAGTGGAGGCAGGCTGGCAGGAAGGAAAAGATCGGTGCATGGATTTGCAGATTTTTCCTGATTAGTGTGTGACGATTGATTGTACTGAGAGCTTGATGTACTAAGCTTTGTATGAGATTGTTACATGATCTCCATGATACATAATATATCATAGTTGGGGTTCTTAGCTTCAGGATTTCTCGTTAAACAACTGTGTTATGTGTGTTTTTATTGCTTCATGTGTTTTGCAAATGTTGATTAAATTTCCGCAAGAATTATAGTGGAAGGATTCTGTATTTAGCAAGAAGATAAATATTGTTAGATCAGGAGAGTCTGGATATATACATACATATTGTATATAATTTCTACAACCTATTTCACCTGCAAACATACAATAATCATTTGTTTCAAAACCATAAGGATCCATAGCCTCTCTTGTTGTCTCAAACATCATATCTTTCCACTGGTTCCCATCCTTCCAAGGATCCATGAAACCATCAGTTGGTCTCATACCTTCATCGTTATTACTACTATCACCAAGAATAGACCCTTGTTCAGGTTCACATAAGTAAACCTATTCCTCAACATACATCCTATGTTGTAACTCAGCTCCTCTAAGTTCTTCTTCTAGCTAAATTCTTGTATCAGATCTCAGCCTACTCTATAACTGACTCCACTTGACTCTTTTCTTCCGCAAAACCAAATCATACCTTTGGTGTTCCATATTCCCTTATATGAATTCTCTCAACACTTCTAGCTGCACTTTTATCTCAGCTAATTCTCTATCAAGTTTATTCTTACTTGATTTTTCACAATCTCCCTTAGAACCTTTACTACGACTATCAGTATCCATAGTCTTATTTCCTTCATGAACTCCTCTTTGTTCATCATTTACTACAAACAATCCATATCTACAAGCTGACTCCATCAACCTATCTATAGATACCACACCAAGCTTTTCCATGCTTAGTCTTTTACTGGCATATTTGTTGACTCCTCTCTCATGATTGTTACTCCTCCTTGAGCCTTTCAGATAACCATCACTGGTCATCCCTTCCTCTTCCCTCTGTGGAATAATCCTGATCCACTTTGTGAGATGCAACAAACCTCTTTTATATTCTTCATTCTCTTCAATTTTTGTAACCACATGCTCAAAGAACTCCTCTATCTCCTTTGAGATTTCAGACATCTCCTCTGGGAACTCCATTTCTTCATCACATGTTATGATCACTGCATATTCATGTTTCCCTCCATATTTCATGAAAATTCCTAATGTTTGTCATTCATCCTTCATACCTACAATTTCTTCAATAGGCCTCATGTTAGTATTACTATCCGTTTCTTCAAAAAATAATCTATGTTCCAGTTCATATGCAAGAACTTTCCCTTCATACTCTGCTGCTCTGAGTAATGCTTCTTCTTCTTCAGCATCCAAGCTATTCTCCCTCTTCATCTACAACCCATGCCACTTCAATTTCTTCCTCATAACCCATCGACACCTTTGGTCTTCAACACTCCTCTGTAGCAACTCCATCAATAGATCAAGATGAGTTATTATCTCAACTAGTTCTCTCTCATATTGTTCATCAGTCTTCTGCTTCCACATGCCATTTTCCTTATCATCTTCCTTCTTCAATTTGTGGTTGCCTCTTGAACCTCTTCTATTAATCTCAATAGTCATCTTCTTGAGTTCTTTCACCCTCTATGAATTGCACTAGCCTCTGCAGTAACAATTCCTCCCACTACAACTTACCTCACAAAACTTCCTCTGTGCTTGGTCTTTTGGCAAGTACAGGTCCTTAATATAGAACCCTCCTTGAGCACTCCTCTATGATCCTTATAGGCTTACCTTCACAACTCATCTGCACTTGAGAACACTACTGTCCTCTTATATTTCAACCTCAGCTAAAATACTAGGTTCTGACCACACTTCTTCTTCCTCCTAGAAAACCATTGCTAGCTTCCTTCATCCTTGCCCTTAAAGGCTATAATATTCTTCTTGAGATGTTTTCACTCCTGCTGCTACCTCTATTAAAATCTTAGGCTCTTCTTCTGAGTGGGAGGATTTACTTTTCAATTCCATAATCCAAAATAAAACTGAAACAAAACATTCTTACCTTATTTTCTATGCTACTACTTCATCCATGCTGCTGTAGCTCTCATGCTTTTTCATAAGCCTTCAGTCCACAGTATTACCTCTTAAGTTTCACTCGATTAGAATCACTGAGCAATATTTCTCGAATTTTATTAGTTCAAAGTCCTTCACACCACCTCTTAGATCTTGTTGCTCTTATACCAATTGATGCAGCCGTAGCTGCAAGTTAACATATAATCATGGATTGTGGGTTAGGACCCACCTAATCTTCTTATACACATCGGAATGACATATATCAGAGTTATTAACATACATATGCGAAAAATATCAACAACGTTCTTTATACTATAGTGCACATAACCCAAAACACATTCATACACATGGGACCAGAGCTCTCGAGTCCCACATCTCAATAACCAATCATAACACATCGCAACACTCACCCGCAAACTTAACTCTTCACCGAAATATGCTGAACCTCAAAACTTTGTGAAGTGCGCTTTCGCGCCATGCTGACACGTAGCCTCCCCTCATCACATCGCACATATCAAACCTTATCGCATTGTGTTGGAGACAACTTATCTTGCAACTCTTTAATGATATCCTCTATGATTTGCGAAGTTCACTATTACACAAAGCCAAAACATGGCTCCCTCTCATCACATCGCATCATCCCGTTCTTACTGCGTTGCATCACAGGTTACCTTGTTCACCTTGCGAAATCCATAACTCTTAAATAATCCAATCGCCGATGTGAAATTGCGCCCTGCCGACACGCATCCACTTCGGATTTGAGATTTAATCTCAACCATTCATTCAACAGCCTCGGCTCTTCTTCACCTCTTTTGCCTACTCTAATCTCCGTCATCAATCCTTAAACCTTCAACGCTGTGATTCAATCCTCGTTGTCGATTACTCTCTCAGAATTCTTCTAAGTAATTTCGTCTTAAACCGATTTCCCCTCTTTCATCTATCGCCACTCTACATTATGGATTCCTCCACGTTACTCCTTCGCTATCCTTCCGACTTTGTTTGGAATTCTTCAATGCTACGACCCCTGAGATTTGTCCTTTCTGCAAACGCGCAGATTCCCTCTTGAGCTTGTTCTTCATCTCTTATCCCTCGGTCTCTACCATAACTTTGTCTACACGTGTTTCTCAAGAACTGCATCCTCGCACTTAATATGTCTGTGCATTAAAAGAAATACAATATGCATATACAATAACACATAAAAAAATATTTTATTCGATAGGGAAATAAAACCAACGGGTTGAAACAGAGAGATCGATCACAATCCAAAACACTCAAAATTTATTTATAAAAAAAAATACACAGAACCGATCCCTGGGATAGCTGGTTTTTACATTTGTTCCTACTCTTTGTTCAACCCTCTCTCACACCTATTTCCCTATTGTTCTCTCTTTCTCTCTATGGAAGCCAAAACCCCACAATGGTGGATTTGGTTCAGTTTTATGCCTTTCCAAGAATCCCGATATGGTTGATAAACTGTCATTCGGTTTTAGAACAGTTTATTCAACTAAATTCTTAACTAATCATAATTTAACTATTCTTTTAACCTACATATTACAATGGTTGTGTTAGCCTAAATTAACTTTAAACAAAATACTTTAAAAGTAAAGTCTTCAAATTATTAGGATTGTTAATCCTCTTCCCAAGCCACAACATGTGATCAACTTGTCACATTGTTGACTCTGCCTTAATGCTCCTGCATCAATAAAAAAATAACATCTTAATGTGGACAATGTGGTCTATTCAATGTCATCTACTTATATATTATATATGGTTAAAAACAATTATGGATATATTACATAAAGTAATTGAAATGACAAATTTAAACTCTTTAGTCTACACAATCCAAGTTCACACACACATAAACACGCACACACACACACACATATATATAACACCAAGGATTAAACCCATAAAGGATCAAAACTCTTGAGTTGAAAACTAGGTTTTATACTCTAAAAAAAGTTTGTCCCTCCAAATTCTATGTGTCTCATGCTTAAGATGGATTTATAATGGTTATAAAATCACTTCTTGATTATCCCTAGATGTGAATTCTTACAATTAACCAACCTCTAATAAATTTTTCACAATTGATGTATGTTGATCGCTATTATTTTTCCCTTTTTAAAATTAATGTCTTTAGCACAACCATTTGTTTTATAAACCATTCATTTTATAAATCCTCATATTTGTATCAATGTTGTTTATTATTTGATAATTTGAGTGGTAATTCCATAATTGTATTAGGTAATGTAGAAGGATATATATGTATTTGTATTGGTTATTTAATAATTTGCATGGTAATTTCGTAATTGTATTAGGAAGTTAATATTTGAAATTCCAACCATTGATGTAAGGAAGATGACCTCAATATGCCAACAAATTTTATTTATGACCATAAGATAAATATATAGATAAAAAAAAAATTAATTTTCCAACGTTCAATAAAATTACACTTATTGACTTGATAATTTCAACCTCTATAAAACCAACCCTTAATAAAATAGTTTCAACCTCTCAAACCAACTTCTAATAAAATAATTACAACCTCTCAATCTGCACATATAAAACCAACCCTTAATAAAACAATTTCAACCTCTCAAACCAACTTCTAATAAAATAATTACACATTTACGTTCCATAAAATTATTATATTATTTATAATCAATTTTCTTTTTCAAATAAGATGAATTTAGCTCATAAACTCTAATGTTAAATAAAAACATGATATATACACATTTCCACTTATCCATGACCATTGTAAATACTTACAATTATCCAAATCACTAATACAATAATTTCAACCTCTAAACTACTAAATTTATATTTCACTATTTTCTTTACACTCCATTTTTTTTTCCAAACTAAATTGAGCCTAGCTAGATAACTAAAACTTTTTTTTCCAAGGTAGAGTAAGCCTAGCTAGATCAGCTTTCATATATATCAAACTATACAAATATTGTAAGCAAAATTATCAACAATCTACCCACAACTAGCTTGTGCCATGAATCCCATTCCATAAAAATTAAACCAAAACTAAACCCCAGTTGATCAACCTTTACTGCATCCATAATTAAAAAAACGATCATAAATAATTAACCCTAAAACGTAATCTACCTCAAGTCTACCTAAACCCACCCCTTACCTTCCAAAATTTCATTTACAATGAATCTTGAAGGTTACTTATCTACCTTATAATTCAGTAATGGTGACATCATTTATATAAGGAACCAAAGGTGCAGGGCCATATGACTGTGGCTCTTGAATCCCACTAACTAAGCTACTTGTTGCGGATACTCCGAGGTTACTCTCACTAGTTTTCAGAAACGCTAGCTGTGTTGGATTTGGTAATGTTAAAAAAGAGCTGGAGATCATTAATATAACATTACACATGGTTGGACAGAGCCCTGGATCAGCTTGGGTGCATAGAAGGGAAACGTGAGTGCATCTTACAACTTCCTCCTGCCTCATTGTTTGCGCCAATGTCGAATCAGTCATATTGAGAAGACGCCCTTGCTTGTATAATCTCCATGCTTGCATCCTATCAAAGGTAAATGCATTGTCTCCTAACATCTGTATTGTGATTTATCAAAAAAAAAAATCATGAATTGAAGTCTTACCCTTTCTAATAGGATTTGAATTTCTGGGGAAACTTTTATATCACATCATTTCCTTCCACTCACAACCTCGAGGACTAACACTCCAAAACTATAGACATCAAATTTCACGGATAGTTGCCCTTGCATTGCATACTCTAGCGCCATGTAACCGCTGCACACTCCAAAACCCTTCAAATAAATGGGGGTTTGTGTGGCATAAGATTGCAGAAATGTTCAACCGTTAACCGGCGTTAACAAATTGACTGTTAATTTTTAACAAATTGCATAAGGGAAGGGCAGCGGGAAATGTTCTTACCATGTTTCTATAGCTTTTGTTTGGATGTGAGTCTCATCTTCAAGAAAGAGTCTCGCTATCCCAAAGTTTTCTATCTTTGGATTCAATCCCTCATCAAGCAAAATGTTGTTTGCTTTAATGTCTCTATGAATGATACACAATTGGGCATCCTCATGAAGATAAAGAAGACCATGAGTTGTTCCCATTATGATGTTATAGCACTTTTTCAAATCAAGATGTTTATTCTTTTCTCGATCTATATCCATATTTCAAGAATAGAAAATTTCAAAACTTTAATTAATCTCATTAAATTTATGAAAGATTTATCATCTTTCCCTCATCAAAAAAAAAATCCAAATGACCTGCCAAACAGAAAGGTATCAAGACTCTTGTTCGGAAAATAATTGTAGAGAAGAAACCTTTCTGGTCCCTCGGCACAACACCCAAGCAGCTTTACCAGATTTCGGTGTTGAACATTGGCCACAAGCTTTACTTCATTCATAAACTCTTGCTTGCCCTATCTAGATCTTACAAACAACTTCTTCACTGCTTTTCTTTTCCTTCTCTCGTTATTCCCTGAAACAATCAACACCATCAACAGCCCATCGAAAACCCCCTTTTCCTCTTCGTCTTTGTGAAATAATATGACAAATCATGCAATTTCATGGATTAAGCCTTAGAAACAATAATAAGCAGGTAAATACCTTGTATACAGGGCCAAACCCTCCCTCTCCAAGCTTTTTGTTTTCATCAAAATTATTTGTTTCTTCTCTGAGTGCTTCTAAGGGGAAGATCATTTGCTCCTGGTTTAGTAGCGTCGATTCTGGATCATTTTCATGTGTTTCTGTGTAGAGAACAAAAAGGGGAACACGAATCTAGTTTCGTTAGACAACATAAAGCTTGGATGTTGGAAACAGAGCTCAAACTGCAGATTCTACCTCCATTCTGCATATGGGTTATTTGCCTCGGTGAAATGGCAGGTTTCAATTTCCTCCATATGGCAAACAAACAGACCATTAACACTAGAACCACGCCTCCCACGATCCCCAATATTATGGGTAATGTTTCTGAAGAGGAATTTTCTATACAGCAAATCATTTAATGTTATTTACAGAAAGTTAAAATTACAATCAAATTGTATAATCCCTGAAAGGAGAAAATCATAAAATTAGATGCAGCAAAGAGAGATTAATCACTTGACGTGGTGGGTGAATTTCCATTTGCCAGAGGAGTGTGGGCAGCTTTTGTTGGAGGGTTTGCCCCTGAGGAGGCAGAGGATGGAGGTGGAGGTCGAGGTGGACTATTGATAGCTTAATAAAATAACGATTCTTAATGCGGGATAAATACTTTTAAAAGAATAAAAAAATAAAAACTTTAATGCCCAATAAATCATACCTCTAGCCATTGATGGCTCACAAGCTATTTTGTATGCAAAAATTTTCCGATTGCTTCACTGTATAAAAAAACTTTTGCTACCAATCTGTTTTGCTGAAACTCTTTAAACCTTCATATTTTTCTTCAAGTGATGAAAGAGGAGAGATAGAAAGCTTTCCAAACTCCACGCTTGGATTTACAAAACAAAATTAAAGGATACATAAATCTGAAAGGACTTCCAAGCTCTCCTCACTTTAACTTGATGGTGTAAAACTAAAGGTGATTGAGTTAGTGAGCTTGGGGACCAAACATAAATATTTATAACCAAGCTTCCACCAAGCTTCTGTTGGCTATGTGTCAAGTGTTCAACAAATCATGGTAGAGAACTGCAGTGGGAGCAATGGACCACTTCAAAAGCTCCCAATAAGAAATTAATTAACTGCAGTTGATTTCTGTAATTTAAGAAAATTACTGTAGTTGGTTTCCATAAATTAAGGAAATCACTGCAGTTGATTTTCCAGAAATAATTACTACAGTTATTTCTTTAACTAACTAGGAGAGGGAGCGTAACAAGCGTAACATTCTCCCACTTGGTCCATACTTCCAAACTTAATGTCTCATCTTAAAACCCATTGATAATTTGTATTAAGTAATAGATACATGAATCATGGTGATAAGTCTTGTAATGACGTGTATTATCTTCCACATATTACTATGTATTTATTTCTATTAAAATTTATGTGGCAGCAATTTCTTAATGAATAAACCCTATGTTTATTCTTGGTCCTACACAGATGAATTCTCTCAAATCAAATTAAGGTGCACATAAATATGAGAAAAACATCACAATAATTAAGAATTTCATTAAAAAATAACATTTTTCATACAAAGAGAAACTAAATAATGGAACCAAGTCCCATATTCATTACATGATCCTTGAATTTAAACGGTGGCATGCCCTTAGACAAAGGATCAACGATCATCAATTCAGTGCTAACGTGCTCAATGACCACTTTCTTTTCTTTAACACGTTCCCTTATAGCTAAATACTTAATTTCGATGTGTTTATTTCGACTCCCACTTTTGTTGTTCTTAGCCATAAAAACAACAGCTGAATTGTCGCAATATATTCTCAATGGCTTAGAGATAGAATCCATAATTCTAAGCCCAGAAATGAAACTCTTAAGCCATACACCATGTAAAGTAGCCTCAAAACAT